>JALIZH010019592.1:0-87254 GCA_030522465.1 Rhipicephalus appendiculatus | reverse complement strand
CGACCACTTGACTCAACACACAGGTCCTTGCAAACGTCCGGCTGGAGGCCACGGATGGTGATGCACGCCGAGGCGTCACGACGTGTGCACCAGGATTCGAGGAATTCCCTTTTCCCTCTTCTGTTCACAGGCCAGCGTCGTTGCATTGTCCAGGTCAAAACTATGTCTCGTCTTCGAGCAGTGTCGTAAGAGAGAGATAGAAATAAGTGTTTTATTCTCAGAGAAAAATGGGACATGAAGGCGAACATTTTGACAGTTTTACCTGTTTGGTCGGAGAAATTCAACTCCCCCCTTCCCCCCCCCCTCCCCCCCCCCCCCCCACTCCTCCAATAAGAAAGCTGCATATACAGCCATGGCAGCAGGACTGAAAAGAGAAAGAAGAATGCAGCAGCGCGATAGGTACTCTCTCCCATGATCAACACAAAAAAGACTGCTAGTTCCTTAACAAGGTACCCCCTCCTTTCTTTTTTTTTTTCACTACCATGTCCCCTCCGCCCAACGACGCCGAGCCGGGCTCTCAAATGGGTTGCATAAAATAAGCGTTTTTTTTTCTTATCCTCGAGCTACTTCTCTAACCACCCCTTTCACCGAAGCGTCAAGCGCCCCACAACCCGTTTTGCCAAGCGAAACCTACCGTCCCCCTCGCATTCCTCGTCACTGGTCTCGTCAGCCCCTTTCCCCCGTCTTTTTCTTGTCATGAAAGCACCACGTCCCCCCGAAGGGTAAATTATACGTCTAGATTAATATCTCAGATACCACTTACACAATCGAAATAACTTTTTCACCAAAATGAGTAGGTTTATGCGTTCTAAAAGTCTGTACCAAACACCTTTTCCTAGCTCAATTCGCTGAATTTATAAAGAATGAACGCTGATATAGTTATTCATGTTTCATTAGTTCAGTTTACATGATAGATCAACAAAATTTATACGTAATGATAGACCTTGACCTGGGGTTAATATTATGGAAAGCGGGCAAATATTACCGTTTATTTAGGTATACTGACTAGAGCAAAAATGTCTTTTAACCAATTAGGTTGACTTATAACAATTAATAAGTTTTATTGAATCAACCCACAGTTGTGATGTTTATGATGTGTTTTCGATTAATGCATATCTACAGAGAGTCAACCAGCGCTCCAAATATTATAGTGGTGTGAATAAAATTACCGAAGTTACCCATATTAAGAAAAAAAACACGTGGTCCGAACAACGCATTTTCAGAATTTCCGCCTAATATTTTACTGCCATCTTGTAAAGGTAGCCTAGTCTAGATAACCTGTTTGGTTATCAACACAACATTACCCAATTTTAGCACTTTTTGGCAAGAATAACAGATAATTCAAGGAGCTCACTCACCAGTTCTGCGCCGCACCAGCGACCGCCGGATGGTTCACCACTCGCGGGATCACAATGTGTCGTTCGCTGCACGGAACCATCACACGATTAAGGATCCCACAACTCACTTCTGTCGATGACAACCTTCGTTGACGCTTGTAGTAGCTTGTGATGTCCACAAGGTGCACAGAACGATTTCTTTTCCTGAACGCAACCGAACGCTTCGCAAAATCCTCGCTGCACTTTGATTCGGGTGGCTTGGTCTGCGCCTTGTTGGTTTGTGGGGACCGGCCGCCCGGCGAGGCTGCCTATGTCACTTCTCCAGCAGCCCATAGAGAGTTTTAGCAAGTTACGTTTCTCCTTCCCCAGTTGTTGACCTTTTGCCAGTGAAGGCACCCCAACACCACAAAAGCTTTTTCAAAAATTATTTCGGGGTTTTCCCGCCTCATTGTGGCCTGTCAGCCTACGCATTGTTAAGGCTCATTTACACTAGCGCGACAAGACACCGATTTTGGTCTGCCGACTGTCTTTGGGAGCGTCTTTTGTCGTGTCGTCGTCTCAGTTACACTGCAACGACGCCAAGAGTCCACCGATGGTCTGTGGAAGACTCCCTCTGCGCCTTGTCGTGCTCACAGCCTTTCGTCGGCCGATTCTCTAGTCACACTGGAGGCGCGCGCGGCGACACCGACTGAACTTGCACGAAGAAATTGAAACAGGCACCACCTGCGCCTCATTTTTAGCCGTCCTCCCTCCTCTGCCATTGTCCCTCTCGGGCTACGCGGCGCAGCTCCCGCCATCGCCCCTCGGCGTCGAGGACGGGGTGGGGACAGACAAAGGGGCAGCGAAGAAAAGACAATCGTGGGGTGCGCTGAGGGCGTATTGTGCGGGGCCTCCGCACAATACCCCCCCCCCCCAAGATCTCCCCAACCAACGACATGGGCAAATTGTCGCTCGGCTACCGATCTCGCGACGACCTGCCAACGACAAGTCTACCGATGCATTTTGCTGGTGTTTTCCGTCTGCCATCCTGTTACACTACGACGACATGCTGTTTTTCGAGGCGTCGTCGTCGTCGTCAGCCTAGTGTGAGTAGACGGTCCGGCGACATCGTCGGCGGGCGACTCGACGACCGACCGTCTGTGTCGGCCTCGTGTCTACGTCGGTGTTGTGTCGCTCTAGTGTAAAAAAGCCTTTAACGAGACACCTGTGTGCGGGGGACGCTTTGTCACTGGAAAGGAGGAGCTCTACGGCACTGTGCCGAAGTATTTTCGGAGCACCCACCGGAGCATAAGCGATGTGCCGGAGTACTTGCGGAGCATCCACCGGAGCATAATCAGAGAATTGGCCCCGTTTTCCTCCGTCTGTCATCCACCGGAGTAAAACGGTGGAAAATGAATGTATATGCTCCGGTACATTTCGGTTTGAGTGAGACCACTGGAGTTGAGCCGGAGCATCATCTTCCAAAACCTCCCAGCTGGGTATATTTTCGTTTACAGTGCAGGGGGGGGGGTCATCTTGGTCTATCGGTAACATGGTATTCAGTGTTGTAACTGCACGACCGTAAACTAGTTGAAGCGAGATAATCTTGGTGGTCTCTTGTACGGTGGTGTCATAGGCGAAGCTGACGTAGGCTAAAATTTTGTCCCACTTCTGGTACTCAACATCGACGTACATAGCTATGATGTCAGAAAGAGTTCTGTTCAGCCGCTCAGTCAGACCATTGCTTTGAGGATGATACATGGCGGTTTTTCTATGAACAGTATGAGTCATGTTCAGCAGGCACTGCATAAGTTCCGCCGTGAAGGCCGTTCCGCGATCAGTGATGACAGTAGATGTAGCGCCATGCCGGAGAAGTATGTTGTGTACAAAAAACTGAGCGACTTCAGCCGCCGTTTCACGGTGCAAGAAATCTGTTTCAGCGTATGTGGTTAGATAATCAGTCGCCTCAACGATCCATTTTTTGCCGAGTGAAGAGGTCGGGAAGGGTCCGAGGAGGTCCATGCCAACTTATTGAAAAGGCGCTTTCGGTGGATCTATAGGTGGCAGAAGGCCCGCCGGTTTAATGCTTGGTGTTTTTCGTCTTTGGCACTCGCGGTATGTCTTAACATAGTGCTGTACTGAAGCTAATACCTTAGGCCAATAATAATGCAGACTGATTCTAGCAAACGTTCGACTCACACCCAAATGTCCAGATGTGAGCTCATCGTGGCACGCTCGTAGTATTTCTTGCCGCATATTTGCAGGAACGACAAGCAAGAACTTTTCATGATTCGGTTTAAAGTTTCTCTTGTAGAGAACATTTTCTCGGAGGCAGAATGATGTGAGGCTTCGAGAAAATATACGGGGTGTTGGTACGTTGACTCCGTCCAGGTGTTCAATGAGCGGGAGCAATTCTTCGTCTGCGCGTTGATATTCGGCTATTCGAGTAGTCTCAACTATGCATAAGAACGGAAAGTCCTCGTCTTCTGATAATGCTGTGTCGGCAGGCGCCCATGACAAAGTCAGCATCTGTATACTCCCTTCCAGATCGGTATACCACAGTTATGGTCCATATTCCTGCAGTCTGAGGCTCCACTTTGCCAATCGTCCAGGTGGGTCCTTGAGGTTCGCCAGCCAGCAAGGGCATGGTGATCACTGATTGCCTTGAAAGGTCTACCTTATAGGTACGGCCGGAATATGCTGATGGCCCAGATGACGGCAAGGCATTCTTTTCTGTGGCTGAATAGTCGCACTCCACTTTCGAGATAGTCCAGCTGGCGTAAGCTATGACGTTTTGTTCGCCATTCTGCCACTGTATTAGATTAGAACTGGCGTCTGTGTGTATTTCCGCGTGAGCTGTCTCGTCAAAATGGGCAAGAATTGTGGGCTTTTCCAGTCGTTTTCTTAATTCGTCGAAGGTGCTGTGTTGCTCGGTTTGCCATTGGAAGGGCACATCTCCTCTCGTCAGCTTCGTTAAGGGTTCTGCGATCTTCGAGAAATTTCTGACAAATCGCCTATAATAAGCACATAGACCGAGAAACCTCCGTACTGACTTTTTCTCTGTTGGTACCGGAAACCTTGCGACGGCAGCTGTCTTATCGGGATCAGGGTGAACACCTTGGGCGCTGTCGACGTGCCCAAGAAATCGTAGTTCTTCAAAACCAAATTGGTATTTCTCTGGTTTGATTGTCAAATCTGCTGAACGGATCGCCTCTAACACTGACCGCGGACGCTTCATGTGCTCCTCTAATGTAGCGGCGAAGATGACCGCGTCGTCCAGGTACACTAAACAACACTGCCACTTCAATCCGGAAAGTACAGTGTCCATCATGCGATTAAACGTGGCCGGCGCACAACAGCGACCAAATGGGAGAGCTTTAAATCCATAGAGTCCATCCGGAGTAATAAAAGCAGTCTGCTCACGATCGCGTTCATCAACTTCGATTTGCCAGTCTAGTGAGGAGAAAAACTATGCGCATCGAAGCCGTTCTAACGTTCCGATGCGCGGAAGGGTGTATACATCCCGTTTTTTTTCACACCATTCAATTTCCGGTAGTCGACACAAAACCGTAGCGTGTTCTTCTTCTTGACAAGCACCACAGAAGATGCCCACGGACTGTTAGAAGGCTGGATAACATCATCTTCAAACATCTCCCGCACCTGATTCTTGATAATCTCCCTTTCCTTTGGTAAAACACGATAAGGGTGCTGGCATACCGGCTTGGTTGTCTCGTCCGTTATGATCCTGGGTTTTGCAATACCCGTGCTCCGAACCTCCGAGCTATTCGAGAAGCAGTTGTCAAATTCCCATACGAGTTCGTATAGCTGTTGGCGTTGAATCGCTGAAAGGTTGGGATTGACAGATATTACGTAGCAGACATCAAGTTTTGGTTTCATATCCCATTGACGTTGCTTCAAGACTGCATATTATTGCGATGGCAATTGTATCGACACTGTCGGCTGATTTCTGCCGTCGCCGTCATGTCCCGGATATGTATATGTATTTATATATATAAAAAGACACAAAGAAAAATAATTTAGTAGAAAAAATTCTGAAGTATCGGACCAGGCATTCGAACCAGCGACCCCTCGCTCTGCTGCCCGTTAGGCGAGTCAACACAGCCACGCGCCATGCTTGTGCCGGCGATATAACGGCGAGCTATTCATATGCACCATTTACCGCTCGCGGTACGCAGATATTGGAGCAGGTTGAGCGTGTTTTCTATCACGAAACGCTCCTACATTTTCTTTCAAAATGAAAACTGTCCTTGAGACGCGCACGGAAAAGTGGCCCCCTTCTGTAGCCACTCATGACGTAGAAGGAAAAAAAAAGAATACCGGGCACACTTGGCGTCAGGCACCACTGCGTGGCAGCAGACGCAGAGGGGTCATTCCACGTGCTGCAGCTTAAAAGAAAATGACACATCAAATAGCGTCGGCTTCTGCATTGCGGACACTTGCAGCGCGATGCTCAAATAAAAAGACGTAACAACTATGACAGTTGTTAGTTCACGCTTGTCCTGTGTAGACCTATGCGTTCTTTTCGAGAGTCCTTCTTCGTGCTGCAGCGGCACGCTGTAAGTATCCCGCTGCTTGTCGTTTTCATGTCACATCCAAATTTCTTGCTATGGCGTTCATTGCTTCGCCCTAGAGGCGAAACTGTGACTTTTTCTGTCACTGCACAGAACTCATGAAGAAAGGCTATGGTTGTCCCTTTCGCGATGTGCTGAAATTCATTCCCAAAATTTGTCAGGAGCATATCTGCGCCCCCCGTTTTGTAGCTTGATAATCCCTCGTGCCACACAAACGACTCTTTTCAGGAAAACATCCATGTTGCAGTCAGCAAAACCTTCGTAGTCGCTAAATTTCTCATTTCTGACGAGAACCATTACACTGCCCCGTGGCGGTACAGTCGCATCCCCATCGATGACATGCAGTGGAGTGGTGTATCGCTCATCTGTTTCTGCTACCTTTATAGCGTGATCCATCGAAAATGACACGCTTGACCTCTGTAAGTTGATAATAGCACCATTAGCTTGTAGGAAATACATGCCCGATATAACTTCCCACGAACACGGGTAGGACGACAATGTCACCGACGTAAGTGAAGCCGCGTATTCCAACTCTTGAGGTGCATCTGCCGAGAGGTGTTATAAGGTGACCGCCTGCCTTACGTACTTGAGGTCCATTCCATACGGTAAAAACTTTTTTTAGCTTCTTCGCTAAGTCGTAACTTATAACAGAGTAATCCACACCGGTACCGATTAAAGCATTGAGCTCCATTCCGTCAATAAGCAACGGCAAGTCTGAAGTTTTCTCACTACTGCACTTCTATAGCTGGAAACAGTCGTCTTCGTCACGCTGGTATCGCAGTGGAGGATTCTCACATCTCTGATCACCAACGGCCTCGCCTCCACAGGTCGCTCTCTTCAGTTTCCCGGATTTGGGCTAGGCGAACGATGCCTGGGCGTGTAACTCAATAAAGGTTTTTGTTGGGCCAGTTGGTACATGCTTACTGAAATACAAAAATACGCGTACCATCAAGGAAGAAAAATTAAAGACAGAACAGAATAGAACTGTTCTGTTCTGTCGTTAATTTTTCTTCCTTGATGGTACCCGTCTTTTTTATTTCAGTATGCTTTGGCGTGCTTGGGAAGGGACGTGGGCTTGGCGAGCGTTGGCGTATAGGTGATTGTGAGCGCGATTGATGACGACGAGGCAGGTCGATGTTCTGACGCGAGCATAGGGATTCTTCGATGTCGGACAGTCTCTCGCCGTTTCGCGGACACGGTGCGTTGATGGCGATTCCCCTAAGACCAGCTTGACGGTATGAGCAAAACCGGTACAGGTGACCAGCCTCTCCACAGTGGAAGCACAGGGGCTTACGTTCGGCATCCCGCCATACATCGCTTTTCCGAGGCCTTGTCTCTGTCGCACGAGGTGCACTGCGTGCTGTCTTTACGATATGGGGTGGACTGCGTGTTGTCGGTGCGTACGTACTTGGCGTCTCGATCGGCGCACAGTGGAGAGCAAGTCGCATGAGCACCTCAGAGTAAGTTACCGCAGGTCGTGTCGGTGGTGCATCACTCTTCGGCTCCCGCATGGCCTGCTGAATTTCCTCTCGGACAACATCCGCAATAGACCGCTCCGGTGAGACATAGGGTAACTGCAGCTTTCGTAGTTCCTCCCTGACTACCGACCGGACGAGCTCCCGCAGGGTATCCAGATGAACCGCAACACCTGCTGAGTTGACTCCTGCTGATGCACAGGCTACGTCGCGATTGTACTGCTGGGCTCTCTGCTGCAGCGTCGTTTCGATGGTTGTTGCTTCCGACCGAAACTCAGTAACAGTGCGCGGCAGATCGCGAACTAGTCCCGCAAAACGCTCTTGCTTTACCCCAGGCATGAGATGACGCACCTTCTCGTCTTCCGTCATGCTGGGATCAGCTCGCTTGAACAGGCGGGACATGCCTTCTTTGTACATCGCAACCGTCTCATTCGTGCGTTGATTACGTGTACGAAGAGCTGCTTCTGTCATTTCCCGGCGATCACGGTTACCGAACTTGCACAGTAGCTGCCGCCGAAGCTCTTGTCATGACGTCAGATATGCCTCGTGGTTTTCGTACCACACTCGGGCTGAGTCATCCAAAGCAACGTAGACGTTGCGCAACTTGCGTTCTTCATTCCATTGGTTCATATCTGCCACTCTCTCGAAATGATACAACCTGTCTTCGGCGTCCTCGAACGGGTCACCGTGGAATGGTATATGTTTAGAATAACTGCCAGTTGGGTGTGTTGGTATACGTTCATGATGGCGTTCTTCATAAGTCGCCCTTTCTTTTAGCGCTTCACCATGATGAACCTTTGGTATGACTGGTTGGCTTACAATGAGCTGTGCCGGTGTAACTTGGCTGGTCATAGTGGTGGTGTCGCCTGTCTCCGTCGCCGATGCCCTTCACACACAGGGAAGTGGTTCGAATTCTAGTGAATCCCCTCGAATACGACGGCTGACCCGTTGGTGCACCGGTGTAAGCTCAACGGCTTCCCGTTGGTCAGGGCTTGGACTTCGCTCTCGTGTGGGGCTCAGAATCATCTACCCAGCACCACCACCAGAATATGTAACAATCTCACTACAAGGATATTCTATTTACACAATTTATTAAGGGGCGAACTTGTGCCCAAAGCTAGAGAAACACAGCAGTTCTGAAAGAACCGAAAGTCCGTAGTTCTCGCGAGTCACTCCTCCGAACGCCGTCTTCACGCGTGTTGGCCTCTCAGTCGAAGCTCGTGCGCAAGTAGGGCCGGTCGGTGCACTGCGGCCAGCCTCACCCGTCGCAACGGCGTCAGCAACGCTTCGCCCGCCTTCCGACGCCTGTGATCACAGTTTTCTTGGCAATATATCTATATCTATATATATATATATATATATATATATATGGGTCATTCCATATCAAGTGTACCAGGTCAATTTTTCGACCATCTCCGATCCTGCTGAAAAAATTGTCCAGGTTTATGTGAGCGTGATGAGTAGTTATTGAGGCGTTATTTTTCGCGAAAAAAATTTTGTGTTGCCTGGAGGGCGCTTCGAACTTTGGGCACCCAAGTGAAACTGTGTCGCGCTAAATAATTTGTATAAAATTACTGTTCTAAAGAATTACTACGAAACAATTTTTTTCCGTAATCTTAAGGCGCTGATCTTTCATGACAATGATAGTTTATTGATTTTAGTGTTAACTTTCTTTATTTTTGATTTTGGCGAAAATTTGCAATATGCTGCATGTTTAGCATAATTTTATAAAAAGCACAGATTTTTTTCGCGAGTAATATATTCACATTATTTGCTTCATGGGTTCCTATAATAAATGATAAAAATACTTCGGGAGCGTATGAAGCAAAAACTTTGTCACAATATTGTGACAAAGTTGGAAAAAATGGCATTTTTGACTCGTATTGAGGCTTCATTTTCTCAATGTAGCGGTCCAAGTAAAAATATGGCTTGTATATTGTTGCATAGCATGGTTTGTTGGCAAGACATTCAGAAAGTTTCAAAAGAGTAGTTTTTGTTTTAAGGCAGAAAAAAAAATTTGCAGCTGAACAACTACAAGGTAGTAGAAAGTTTGCCTTTGCCTCGGCTTCACTGCATAGCAGGTCAGTGCAAGATTCTAGTGGGGGCTTTTCGGCGGCTAATAATGCAAGTCATACAACAGCTTGTCACTTGTTGTGGTAATACTGCTGTACAGAACGTCAAAAAGGGCAATAGTGCTAATTTTATGGAACGGTATCTTCCCCCCTTGAACCATATAGGGCAGGTTATACTCAACCGCTTCATAGTCCCAAGGGGCAGAATTATAATGCAGTCGATGGCCTGCAATACAGTATTGGGGCGTTGTGTTTGGCTTCTGATAATTAATGCACCTGGTCTTAATAATAATAAATGACATAATTAAGGTATAGTTTACTTAAGATATTTTTATGATGTATCAGGTATAGGCCGATGCGTGATCGCTTATCAGTGGTTTGCATGATGAAATGATGCATGGTAGGTGTACACGTTAGAGATGATTCGACATCGTGCCCATAAATGACACTTAAGGCGCCATTTCCAGTTGCGATTTAAAAATTTTCATCCACCTTTTTCTTAAAGGTCCTAGGTTGCTGAATATGTTAAAAGCGCCTCACCATTACCGTACAGGCTTTTCAATAAAACATTTTCAGCACCTTCGGACAATTAAGAATTAGCGTGATGAAAATGTTCAAATCCCTCCGGAAATGGTGAATTATGTGTCATATATAAGCACGATATCGAATCATCGCCACCAGTACACCTAGGACACATCATTTCATCATACAAACCAGTGATAAGCGATCACGCATCGGCCTATACCTGATACATCATAAAAAACATCTTAAGTAAACTAAACCTTAATTATGTCGTTAATTATTATTAAGACCAGCTGCATTAATTATCAGAAGCCAAACACAACACCCCAATACTGTATTGCAGGCCATCGACTACATTATAATTACCCACATACAGAATATGTGGGTAATTATAACGTTAAACTACCCCGCGTTGTTTCCAGGCGCATTAGTGGTACGCTGTTTATGATTGGTCGCAGTTTTTTCGGTCATGCACACACCTACTCGTAACGCGGTGCATCAAATGATCCCAATATGATCCATCGCGTAGTGACCACTCATGCACGACTACATAAAAAAAGAGAATGCATTATTTTCAACGCGGCATATTTTTGACCATCGGTTCTTCGCCAATTTTCAAAAAAAAATAAGAGTTTCGCCGCAAAGGCGAAGCAATGAATTCGAGAGCAGGAAATTGGAATGCCACACGAAGATCGACGAGCAGCTCGATAGTTGCAGCTTCTCGCAGAAACGGAAAGAAGGACGCTCGAAAAGGACGCTCGAAAAGGACGCGCACGTATACACAGGACAAGCGTGAACTAACAACTATCACAGTTGTGACGCCTTTGCGTTTGAGCATCGCGCTACAAGTGCCGACAACGCAGAACCCGACGCTCTAAAGGCCTGACCACACGTGCGCGCTGCAGCGTGTCAGCGCGTGGATTTTTGACGCGGCGTCGCGCCCTCTCCCTATGGAGAGAGAGGGCGCCCGGCTACGCGAAGCTGCGCGCCCTTTCTCTCCAATGAGGAGAGGGCGCGACGCCGCGTCAGAAAGACACGCGCTGACACGCTGCAACGCGCACGTGTGGTCACGCCTTTAGATATCCTGCCACGCAGTGGCTTCTGACGCAAGGTGTGCGCGGTGTTTTTAGGGACGAAGCACCTAAGGGTCTAGGCTTGTCTGTCCGTGTGTCAGTCACGGCACAGCAAATGCAAGGTATGCAAGGTACCCACTATACGCCCTCCGTAACTTTCATGAAGTAGAGAAGCACCCCCTATGCCATTATTCGTCATTCTGCTGATAAGCGGGGTACCCGCTACACACCTGTAAGGCATTATGTGCACTTTATTTGTGCCGTGGCTGATGACGATGAAGAATAAGCGCGTTCCAGACCACTCATTCTCTTTCTGCCATAGATGAAAAAACGAAAGTGAACGCGCTTTTGCCCGCGAAAGGCAGCGCTGACATAGAGAACAAGCTACCGCAGGGGCAAGAGCTCATGAAGCAGCGGCTAAGCGGCAACACCGACAAGCTGCTACACACGCGTTGTTACTCATTTACATGCGCGAGTGGGCAATGTCGCGGATGATTTACGGCAAGAACGATCCCCAGTGCTTCGCCCACTATCGTCATGATGGGACCCTTTTTCGTTTGCGTCTCAAGGGCAGTTTTCAAATTTAAAGAAAATGCAGAAGCGTTGCGTGGTAGAAAACACGCTCAAGCTCCTCCGAGATCTGCATACCGCCAGTGGTAAAGGCTGTCTATAAATATCTTGCCGTTATAATGCCAGCGCATGCATGGTGTGGGGCTGATTCAACCAAGAAAAACAAAAAAATGGTGCCTGGCTGAGTGGTGTAACGCAGCACGCCGCGGAGCGAGGGGTCGCTCGTTCGAATGCCCGATCGTGTGGATGCCTTGGAATAATTTTTCTTCTGATTTATTTTTCTTTGTGCATTTTTATATACATACATATAAATATCCGGGGCATGACGGCGACGCCAAAAATCAGCCAAGAGTGTCCATATAATTGCTATCGCAATAAAATTTCGGTGTGTAATAAAATTGCGTGCTCGCTACGCGACGTCGCAAATCTGTGATACGTGGCGGTGTTAAAATAACATAACATGTGCACACTGAACAGCCCACTACTATGTAGAACAATACCTAAGAACTTGGAGTAGCCGTGCAATATCTCATTCAGAATGTAATTCAAGAAGGCTTCCCGCCGATCAGATTGGCAATGGTTACTTATAGCAGCTCAGCTGGCGAGACGGCTTCATGTGAGTATAATAAATATTTTCAGTTGTAATATAGTGATGATGAGCTGTCTGAGCCCGTATTCAACTCTGTAAACTCATCATTGCTGAGAGAGAGAGGAAGAGAACGAAAAAGAGCTGCGCGTATGTGCTTCTTCGTCGTCCGAGTTGTATTTTGCCCTGTACAAGCCAATTCTAGATGACTCAAGACCAACTAGCCCGGCTGTCAATTCATTCTCCGTAGTGCAGAAAACCGTAGACCTTGACCGTTTCCCTGGTCCGCTAGATCAAGTTGCGGGAGAAGCATGAAGGTTGGGCTTCCCGATGTACTCAAGTCCATGCCTTATTCCTCGCCCCGTTCCAAGCCGGCGCTATCACTGCAAGCTACCATATGATAAGCACTTGCGAACAGTTTAATCGGAAACTAAAGCGGAAACATTTTTTCTTAGCTCCACCAATGCGGGCCAATTAAAACACTCAACACTTCTGCACACTCACCGACCGATAGCAAATCGGATATAGAGCAGCGGTAATGCTAATCCTTTCCGATCGAAGAAAATTCATTTCCTCAAACCAGAAGAGCGTTTCGTTAGTCCTCAAAAATTACACTGATTCCTGACCGCATTTTCTTCGAAGATTATGTAAATATCCGGCCAGGCAGAGTAGAATCAATTCAAGACAGAATGCTCTAACGTTATAGAGCCCCTACTCAGCGATATAGCCCTTTCTGCCAGGCTGCAGCGCGCAAGCGTGGCATAGGCGCCCCGCACCGCACAGAATTTACAGTGCGTGGTCATGATACGCGGCAGACAATCTCCACAGCAGAAGCGAAAGACAAATTTCATTATATAAATAAGTGATTGCTGTGTAGAAGTAAAACTTCTCCACAGCAAAGTTGATGGTTTCCCAGTGTGCAGCCGAAAGGGACCACTGTCGAAAGTGGGGGGGGCTAGAGCCCCCCTTGCCCCCCCCCCGGTAGATACGCCTATGGCCCCTTGGGACTATGAAGCGGTTGAGTATAACCTGCCCTATATGGTCCAAGGGGGAAGAGGCCGTTCCATAAAATTAGCACTATTGCCCTTTATGGCATTCTGTACAGCAGTATTACCACAACAAGTGACAAGCTGTTGTATGACTTGCATTATTCGCCGCCGAAAAGCCCCCCGCTAGAATCTTGCGCTGACCTGCTATGCAGTGAAGCCGAGGCAAAGGACAAACTTTTTACTACCTCGTAGTTGTTCCAGCTGCAATTTTTTTTTCTCCCTTAAAACAAAAACTACTCTTTTGAAACTTTCTGTATGTCTTGCCAACAAATTGTGCTATGCAACAATATATAAACCATATTTTTACTAGGACCGCTACATTGAGAAAATGAAGCCTCAATTTGAGTCAAAATGCCATTTTTTCCAAATTTGTCACAATATTGTGGCAAAGTTTTTGCTTCATACGCTCCCGAAGTATTTTTATCATTTATTATAGGAACCCATGAAACAAATAATGTGAATATATTACTCGCGAAAAAATCTGTGCTTTTTATAAAATACGCTAAACATGCAGCATATTGCAATTTTTCGCCAAAACCAAAAATAAAGAAAGTTAAAACAAAAATGAATAAACTATCATTGTCATGAAAGATCAGCGCCTTAAGATTATGGAAAAAATTGTTTCGTAGTAATTCCTTAGAACAGTAATTTTATACAAATTATTTAGCGCGACACAGTTTCACTTGCGTGGATGGATGGATGGATGGAGTGATGCTATGAGCGTCCCCTTTATAACGGGGCGGTGACATGTCTGCCACCAGGCTCGAAAAAAAACTTTCTTTTTTATGTTGGCCTAATGCCTTATCTACATTGATTAAATCTATGTTATTATAGCAAAGAAAAATATAAATTCAAAGTCCATCTCTCTGCCTCTTAAGGCAGAATGACCTTATTTTTCCCCATTCTTCATTTTTGTCCTTTATCTCTACTTTTCTGCCACCAATACTCTAACCGTCTCTTACTTATTTCTATCGGGGACGTGTTCAGCTTTCCATTGTTGTCCCTAAAACCCAAGGCTTCATGTAGACTCGTGCCCACACGTATATCTGGGTGGATATCGCCACATTCAATCAGTACATGTTCCATCGTTTCCTTAGTTCCCCCCACAGCATGTACATTGTTCTTCTTCGTTACAGAATCTCGCTTTATAGCTACGCGTTCTAAGGCAACCCGACCTTGCTTCAAACAGTAAAGCGCTTCCCCTATGAATTATCATAAAACCTCTCCCTCCTTATTTCGTTTTTTTCTCTTTCGGTAGTCACTGAGAGCCGGCTTCTTTTCCATCGCTGTCATCCAATAAGTCCTCTCCGCCTCTCTGACTTTTCGCTTAATGCTCGTTGTTGCCATGTCGCCCACACTGCTAGCCGTATATTTACTGGTGAGCCTCCTAGTTCTTTTTCTCCACTGCGTGTCGACGCTTTTTCTATACAAATACCTGAAAACCTTCCCTGCCCATCTACTCTCCTTTATTTTCCTCAGCCTTTCTTCAAATCTAATTTTGCTCTGAGCTTCCCTCACTTCAAAACCTGTCCATCCCATATCACCCTTTACAGCCTCATTTGTCGTCTTCCCGTGAGCGCCCAACGCGAGGCGTCCCACAGTCCTTTGATTTACATCCATTCCTGATTGCACCTCTGACTTCATGCACACCACTGAGTTCCCAAATGTAAGCCCCGGAACCATCACACCCTTCCACAGCCCTCGAAGCACCTCGTACCTATTGTATCCCCATAACGCTCTGTGCTTCATGATTGCAGCATTCCTCTTTCCCTTTGTTACCGATGCTTTCTCTTGTACCTCCATATATCTATCCCCCCTCATTTACCCACACTCCGAGGTACTTGTACTCGCTTACCCTCGGTATTTTTTGGGCCCTATATTAAGACCGCATGGTCTTCGTGATCATTGAATACCATCAATCCACATTTTGTTGCACTGAAAACCTAGTCCTAGAGCCTCGCCTTCCCTTCCGCATATATCTGCCAGCCACTGTATATCATCTTGACTGTCCGCAAATAGGACACTATCGTCAGCATAAAATAGACCTGGAAGCTTCCGCTCAACCATCTCGCCTGCCTGTTTGTGTGACAGATTAAATCCAATGTTGCTACCTTCTAGCGCTTTTTCCATCCTCACCATGTACAGCATGAATAACAGCGGGGACAAAGGACATCCCTGTCTCAGCCCCTTGCTAATGTCAACGCTGTCCTTGCTGCTTATTCCTTCCCATTCTACACAAACTGTATTTTCTCGGTATATTTCCCTCAAAAGCTGTATACAGTCGTCACCTATGCCCACTTACTTCAATATATCCCACAAAATTTCCTGATTAACGTTGTCATATGCCCCGGTGATGTCTAGATAAGCTACGTATAAGGGCCTGTTTTCTATTTTTGATATTTCTATACACTGTGTAAGAACAAACAGGTTATCGTCTAACCGCCTGTCGATTCGGAATCCATTCTGGAGTTCTCCCAAAATATCATTTTGCTCTACCCACGTTTCTATTTTTAATTTTACTGCCTGCATCGCCAACCGGTATAGCACCGATGTAATGGTTAGCGGTCTATACGAGCGAATGTTATCCTTTTCTCCCCTGCCTTTATAGATTAAGTTCATTCTACTTTTTCGCCAACTGTCTGGTATTTCCCTCTCCTGTAAGCAATTTTCTACGGCTTTCAGCAGTGCTTCTTTAGTGCTATGTCCTAGTTCGTTAATGAGGCTGACGGGAACCCCATCTAAGCCCGGGGAGTAGTGCGCTTAGGAATTTTTCCTTCGGCCTTCTTCCAATTGAAATTCTCAAGTACTACATCTTCCTCGGTTGTACTCTTCTGCATACTTTTACTCACCGGGGGAATCCCCTGGGCGACCTTTTTAAACGAATCGGCTGTTACCTTTCGGATGTAACCTAGCGCTTCATACCCTTCCAATTGATTTCCTTCTTCATCTACGATATGTTGTTGCATTGTGACAGACTTCCTACCTAGCGCTTTTAGGTGGCTCCAAAATATCCTAGGCGCGGCCTTCTTCTTTTCGCGAATCTCTGTCATCCAGCGTTCACTTTCGCCTTTAATTTTTTGCCTCGACTAATTTCTGCACAATTGATTTTTTGCTCTAAATATATTTCCCATACTTGGTTGACTTCATCCTGTGGCCGCTTCTCCTTTTTTGCCTGTCTGTGCTGCCGTGATGCCTCACGTCGCTTCTCGATCGCATCCCGGATTTCTTTGTTCCACCAACTTTTTGGCTTTCTCTTTCCTTTCCAAGAAATAGTTTTCTTCTCTTTTTCTATTTCTTTCGTGATTACATGTAGCAGCTCACTATACTTCCAGTCTTTGCCTGGCAGTTTGTCTACTTCTTCCTCGACTCTTGCGGCTATATTAGTTATTTGTTTCTCATTTAAATACGAGCTGCCAATGCTTGATTCTAGGTTCTTATTTTCAGTTTTATATCCCATTTGTAATGTTATGCGTTTATGATCACTACCCAAGCTGTTAATGCCTTCCTCGTCTATTCTCATCTCTCTAAGTTTGTCATAGATTCCTTCTGTTATGAGACAATAATCAATGCTCGATTGCCTGTTTCCGACTTCCCACGTGATCTGTTCCTCACACTTAGGCCCCGCGTTAACTATTTCAAGACTATGTTGCTCGCAGAGATCTAGCAATAGCTTGCCATTGGAGTCTGAATATCCGTCAAGGTCATGTATGTGAGCATTCATGTCCCCTAGAAGGATTATTTCGGCATCATGACCAAATTCTTTAATATCGGTGCTTATGCATTTCACTATCTCCAGATTCTTTTCTCTCTGCAGTTATTCCCCGTCCACAAGTAAGCTACACCCAGCCACGTTTTCTTTCCACCTACTGTGCCCGAAACCCACAGGTGCTCTGAACACGTTTTCTTCACTCTATCCCATTTTGCCCTCTGCTATGAATTAGCATTCCAACACCCCCCACCTCTCCTTTCTGATATGATCCTGTTGCATCCTTCCCAAATATAATTGTCAATATATGGTGGCTCTTCCAAGTCTCTAAGGTGTGTTTCTGTAACCGCATGAAACACCTATCTGTTCCTTGTTTAACTGTCCCTCAATCTGCAAGTCGCCAACCCACCTCATGACCAAGCCTCCTATTGAAGTGTATTCCGTCTCTTCGAAAACCACCCCACCTGTGCACCTCTCTGTTTATTTCCACTACCTCGATGCCTTTCTCTCGACTCATCTGCCATATCTCTTTGTTTGCGTCGACAATCGCTCTTTGCAGGTTGCCGTCACGCACCGGTACCTCCGGTATTGTGCATACCACTATCTGCACCTGAGGGGAAATGGCGCGCATGTCATCGACCCCTTTCGCCAATGTGGTCGCTAGTTCGGCTGATTCTTCATTCAAGACGTCGTTTAGACCTCCCGCAATTATCACGAGGTTAACGTCCATTAGCTTTAGTTGCGAGTTCTGCGCTAGCTTGTCTCATCACTGATCCCAGCCTACGTCCCGGGAACGTCCCTATTAAAACTCGATGTCGCCTCTCACCCTTTCCTTGACTGCTTCTGCGCATCTAGCTAAATTCGAGTCCCCGGCCATTATCACGTGCTCCGACTTTTCTGCTGGACTGTCCCGCACCTGGCCACTGCCTCGGTCACCAGCTCGCGCAACCGCCGCTGTTTTGCTCCCTCCCGTCTCCAAAACCACCTCGCGGAAACTGGGTCCTGTGACCCCTGCACCTGTCTTCCCCAAACCTGTCTCCCCCCTTCGCGTCTCCCACTATGGGGGTCGATGCCCCCCTGTTGCCGCTGTCGCTTGCTTCCTTGTTCACCATGACTGCCTTCGCTAACCCTTCCTCAGCTGACTTAAGCCTTTCTTCCATAGCCATCGTTTTTTCTCGCTCTGTCGCCAACACATTCTCCAGCTCGGCGATTTTTACCATGAGCTCATTCTGGGCAGCCATAATTATTTCCATTTTCGCCTCTAACTCACATTGCTTACACTTGGCGTCAGCTTGTTCTGCCTTGTCATCCTCTATTTTCCATCCCATTCCAGCGCCCTGAACACTTTACGGTCTTTTTGACCATGGCTAGATCGTTCACACTTCGGATTACATGCACTCAAAGCCAAAAGGTACCACAAAACTCCGCCAGTATGCTTCAAAGCACTTGTGTACCCTTCAGCCACGTGGTGGCCGAACAAAAAAAAAAAGTCAGGCGACTGTCACTCAAGAAACAGTACAAAGTTGTAACCCCAATTAAGCTTCAATCTAGTGGCTTATGTACTCATATAACTAATAAAAGCAAGCTCGAATCATGCAGAAAAATCTTATCTGTCGCTGTCATTCCGGAGCCCACAAAAAACACGTCCGTCCGTCGCGCACGTCGCGCAACGGGTGCCTAAAGTTCATAGGCGTATCTACCGGCGGGGCAAGGGGGGGCTCTAGCCCCCCACTGAGAAAAGTTAGGGGGGCGGAGCCCCCACTTTCGACAGTGGTCCCTTTCGGCTGCACACTGGGAAACCATCAACTTTGCTGTGGAGAAGTTTTACTTCTACACAGCAATCACTTATTTATATAATGAAATTTGTCTTTCGCTTCTGCTGTGGAGATTGTCTGCCGCGTATCATGACCACGCACTGTAAATTCTGTGCGGTGCGGGGCGCCTATGCCACGCTTGCGCGCTGCAGCCTGGCAGAAAGGGCTATATCGCTGAGTAGGGGCTCTATAACGTTAGAGCATTCTGTCTTGAATTGATTCTACTCTGCCTCGCCGGATATTTACATAATCTTCGAAGAAAATGCGGTCAGGAATCAGTGTAATTTTTGAGGACTAACGAAACGCTCTTCTGGTTTGAGGAAATGAATTTTCTTCGATCGGAAAGGATTAGCATTACCGCTGCTCTATATCCGATTTGCTATCGGTCGGTGAGTGTGCAGAAGTGTTGAGTGTTTTAATTGGCCCGCATTGGTGGAGCTAAGAAAAAATGTTTCCGCTTTAGTTTCCGATTAAACTGTTCGCAAGTGCTTATCATATGGTAGCTTGCAGTGATAGCGCCGGCTTGGAACGGGGCGAGGAATAAGGCATGGACTTGAGTACATCGGGAAGCCCAACCTTCATGCTTCTCCCGCAACTTGATCTAGCGGACCAGGGAAACGGTCAAGGTCAACGGTTTTCTGCACTACGGAGAATGAATTGACAGCCGGGCTAGTTGGTCTTGAGTCATCTAGAATTGGCTTGTACAGGGCAAAATACAACTCGGGCGACGAAGAAGCACATACGCGCAGCTCTTTTTCGTTCTCTTCCTCTCTCTCTCAGCAATGATGAGTTTACAGAGTTGAATACGGGCTCAGACAGCTCATCATCACTATATTACAACTGAAAATATTTATTATACTCACATGAAGCCGTCTCGCCAGCTGAGCTGCTATAAGTAACCATTGCCAATCTGATCGGCGGGAAGCCTTCTTGAATTACATTCTGAATGAGATATTGCACGGCTACTCCAAGTTCTTAGGTATTGTTCTACATAGTAGTGGGCTGTTCAGTGTGCACATGTTATGTTATTTTAACACCGCCACGTATCACAGATTTGCGACGTCGCGTAGCGAGCACGCAATTTTATTGCACACCGAAATTTTATTGCGATAGCAATTATATGGACACTCTTGGCTGATTTTTGGCGTCGCCGTCATGCCCCGGATATTTATATGTATGTATGTATATAAAAATGCACAAAGAAAAATAAATCAGAAGAAAAATTATTCCAAGGCATCCACACGATCGGGCATTCGAACGAGCGACCCCTCGCTCCGCGGCGCGCTGCGTTACACCACTCAGCCAGGCACCATTTTTTTGTTTTTCTTGGTTGAATCAGCCCCACACCATGCATGCGCTGGCATTATAACGGCAAGATATTTATAGACAGCCTTTACCACTGGCGGTATGCAGATCTCGGAGGAGCTTGAGCGTGTTTTCTACCACGCAACGCTTCTGCATTTTCTTTAAATTTGAAAACTGCCCTCGAGACGCAAACGAAAAAGGGTCCCATCATGACGATAGTGGGCGAAGCACTGGGGATCGTTCTTACCGTAAATCATCCGCGACATTGCCCACTCGCGCATGTAAATGAGTAACAACGCGTGTGTAGCAGCTTGTCGGTGTTGCCGCTTAGCCGCTGCTTCGTGAGCTCTTGCCCCTGCGGTAGCTTGTTCTCTATGTCAGCGCTGCCTTTCGCGGGCAAAAGCGCGTTCACTTTCGTTTTTTCATCTATGGCAGAAAGAGAATGAGTGGTCTGGAACGCGCTTATTCTTCATCGTCATCAGCCACGGCACAAATAAAGTGCACATAATGCCTTACAGGTGTGTAGCGGGTACCCCGCTTATCAGCAGAATGACGAATAATGGCATAGGGGGGTGCTTCTCTACTTCATGAAAGGTACGGAGGGCGTATAGTGGGTACCTTGCATACGTTGCATTTGCTGTGCCGTGACGGACACACGGACAGACAAGCCTAGACCCTTAGGTGCTTCGTCCCTAAAAACACCGCGCACACCTTGCGTCAGAAGCCACTGCGTGGCAGGATATCTAAAGGCGTGACCACACGTGCGCGTTGCAGCGTGTCAGCGCGTGTCTTTCTGACGCGGCGTCGCGCCCTCTCCTCATTGGAGAGAAAGGGCGCGCAGCTTCGCGTAGCTGGGCGCCCTCTCTCTCCATAGGGAGAGGGCGCGACGCCGCGTCAAAAATCCACGCGCTGACACGCTGCAACGCGCACGTGTGGTCAGGCCTTTAGAGCGTCGGGTTCTGCGTTGTCGGCACTTGTAGCGCGATGCTCAAACGCAAAGGCGTCACAACTGTGATAGTTGTTAGTTCACGCTTGTCCTGTGTATACGTGCGCGTCCTTTTCGAGCGTCCTTCTTTCCGTTTCTGCGAGAAGCTGCAACTATCGAGCTGCTCGTCGATCTTCGTGTGGCATTCCAATTTCCTGCTCTCGAATTCATTCTCGAATTTAAATCGCGCTGCGTGGTAGCTGGGACACCCTGTATTTATATATATATATATATATATATATATATATATATATATATATATATATATATATATATATGGCCAACGGAGTGAGGAAGGCTTGGCCCCCCCCACTCGCGAACGAGTTGGTACGCCACTGCTAAAGTTCGAAGCGCCCTCTAGGCAACACAAAATTTTTTTTGCGAAAAATAATGCCTCAATAACTACTTATCACGCTCACATATACCTGGACTATTTTTTTCAGCAGGATCGGAGATGGTCGAAAATTGACCTGGTACACTTGATATGGAATGACCCATATATATATATATATATATATATATATATATATATATATATATATATATAGGTCATTCCATGCCAACTGTCCCAGAGGTGGCGCTCGACCAGTGCCCATTTCGCCGATAAAATCTACACCTATTTTGTACACCTCATGTACTGTGGCCAAATATTTTTGCTCGAAAAAATTTTTCGAGACCTTGGCGCCCCCCCTCAAATTTCGCTTGGTTCTGCTAAACTGTGCATAATAGAAAAATGTATAAAAATCTATATTTGTATGTAGAGCTTCGAAATGACGCTTGAGCTACTACAGAAGTTTTGTTTAGTTGTACTACTTAACCATTCCGAAAATTTTTTTGTGTGTCCCTGCCAGCTAGGCCTTTTCAAAAACAACGAAAATCTTCAAAGTTCGCCATTTTTTCTTATGCTATCTGGAACTCCGTCTAAGCATTCTTAATATTATTGTGGTTTTCCGGAAAGTGTATTTTTGTACAAAAATGTTTAGGTGTGAATTAGACTTCAAATCTTCCCGACAAAAATTGTGAAATCGGAAAAAAATATGGGATTTGTCCCATATTTGACCATATTTTTCGTACTGATGCGGTCCAAGTAAAAATCCTCTTGATGCAGCGTTTGATAGACCACTTTGTGGCTAAGTAATGAAGAAAGTCTAATCAAATCATTTTTTGTTTTAAAAAAGAAAATAATTTTTGAAGTTGGTCCTCAGAACGCGCCCTGCATTCATTTTGTTGCCACTTCACCGCAAAGCACGTGGTGGCCCTTGCAGCTGACACTTGTCACAGGAAGCGGCAAGCTGCTAGATGTATGTCAGCGGCTCGTGAGTGCTCGAAAGTCTTGTTGCTTTGATGTCAAGGCTCCGAGTATTGAGTTCGCTTTACGATGTGAGCTTGCTTGGCGTGCCCACTGGGAAGTATGAACGCCGTGCAGCAGCTTGCGGTATCGTTGGCACATTGTGCTACAGGGCCGTCTGCACAACAAGTATACACTGACCGAAACAAATAATGCATATTTGGTACACTTTTAATCGCGTATACTAGTTGTGCAGACGGCCCTGTAGCACAATGTGCCAACGATACCGCAAGCTGCTGTACGGCGTCCATACTTCCCAATGGGCACGCCAAGGAAGCTCCCATCGTAAAGCGAACTCAATACTCGGAGCCTTGACATCAAAGCAACAAGACTTTCGACCACTCACGAGACGCCGACATACATCTAGCAGCTTGCCGCTTCCTGTGACAAGTGTCAGCTGCAAGGGCGACCATGTGCTTTGCGGTGAAGTGGCAACAAAAGGAATGCAGGGCGCGTTCTGAGGACCAACTTCAAAAATTATTTTCTTTCTTAAAACAAAAAACTACTATGTTTTGCCTTGCCTCAGACAGAGCCACCTCTATGTTGAATCGGCCGCATCTGGCTGGCAATGATAAAATAGAGAAGGCGCTGCGTGAGGTATGGATGCCATCTGGCAGTGGCATCGGGAAACATGAGCTTGTGCAGAACCCAGGGCCACTGCCAGGCTTTTTCGGGTATAGCGTCGCGTTTTCAGCGCAGCCTAAGAAACACTAGGGTCTTCAGAATTACGTATCTATGTATTTTCTATTAAAGGAACACACCACCTAATAATTTCGTATTGATGTGGCGCCTCAAATATGTGTAACATTTGCTTTTTGATCGACAATGTTCACAAGTATGAACGCAGCCACTTGTGCAAGATGGCTGGGCGTTCAGCAAGTGGTTAAACTTTGACCAGATGGCTGAATCGAGGGACAGACAGACAGATAGACCAAAATTTCTGCGTTGAAGTATCCCATGAATGACTATCGTCTTTAAAAGTTAAAATCCCATCTGGTTATCATGCCTCATGTGTCCTTTATGGCCCCGCTATCAAATAATCTCGAACGTGTACTGCTAAGATACATATTTTCACCAAGAAAATCAGCCCTGAGCGACCACGAGTTGGTCTATACATAAACATTGCAAAGCAACTTAAGCAAACTATAGTTTAATTATGTCGCTATTTATTAGGTAAGAACATGTATCTTTATTACCAGAAGCCACACACAACGTCCTGTAACTGTCTTTCAGGCCATCGACTACATTAAAACTCGGTTCCTTTGGACTATAAAGCGGTTGAGTATTACTTGGCCTTTCATGGTAGAAGGCTGAAGATACCGTTCCATAATTTTCGCATTGACGTTTTTGACGTTGTATACAGCAGTGTTGACAAAATACGTGGCAATCAGCTGTATTACCTGCATTTTTTCCTGCGAAAATGCCCCGCTGGAATCTTACGCTGATGCGCCATGCACTGCAAGTGAGGCAAAGGCAAACTTCGTACGATCTTGCGGTTGTTCGGTTGTAAAAGTTTTGTTCGCTTCAAACAAAAATTGCTTGTTGAAAACTTTCCTTGTGTCATACCACCAAACCATACTAAACGACGATGTATAAACGATATTTTTACTTGGACCACTAGATTGCGAAAATGAACCCGCAACGTGGGTAAGAATGCTATTTTCCCCAAATTTATCACAATATTGTGGCGATGTGTTGGTTCCATTCGTTCCCGAAGTATTTTTGTCACTTATATAGAAACCTCCAAAGCCGACAATGTGAATATATTACTCACTAAATAATTTGTCCTTTTTCTAAAAAAAACGCCAAACGTGCAGGATTTAGCAATTCATCATCAAGGCCAAGAATAATAAACGTTAAAATAAAATAAATATACTATCACAGCAATGAAAGAGCAGCGCTTTGAGATTAAGAATAAAAATTGCTTTGTAGCAACGGCTGAGACCAGTAATTTTATATAAATCATTTAGCGCGACACAGTTTCACTTTTGTGCCCAATCTTCGAAGTGCTCTCTAGGCAAGAGAAAATTTTTTCCCGAAATAACGCCTCAATAACTGCTTCTGACATTGACTTATACTAGCACTATTTTTTCAGTAAGATTGGAGAGGATCGAAAATCTACCTGTTACACTTGATACGGAATTTCCCCTATAAAATTATTCGGCAAAGTATGTCATAACTGAGAGAATAGTTCATGTAACGGCAATTACCTACACAGGTGCAGCTTCAACGTTCAATCTGCGGCTATGGGGAGGACATGTCCATGTTACCGGATGGCTACTTCGACACCGTGCTCATAACCTACGTACTCTGCTCTGCACAAAATGGCCCCAAGCTCCTCGCTGAATGCAAGCGTGTTCTCGCAAAGGTGATGCCTAACAGCGCGAGTAATCCACATGGCGTCTGTTATTTTCCTGTTATCTTTTGGTGTTCATAGCACTGCATCCAACCACTTCCCAACAGAACGCCAGGATATGCCCAATCTTAGTTTTTATATGTACTTACATCACACTGTATGTTCCTATAATACGTGTTCCCGCACTAGCTGGTTTGCAACTGTACTGTACGGTAGCCGAAACGTCATTTTTTAATTTTCTAAAACTTTTCATTTTTGTCGGCACTCATTTTTTTTCGTTTCTTCATACTTCTTCCCGACTAGAGGATGTTTCTTCAAACCATAGACTCCATTAGGCGTGAAGTAGCGCCATAACATGAGGGAAAACAAAGCGCAGACAGAAATGGTGTCAGCGAAAATTTTTTAACGCATTAGCTTCCACACAGAAGCTGAATCCCCAAACGTTTCGAAACGTGTGCAGTTTCTGGAAACCGAGGAACTGCAAACTGCGTACGCTTTAACCCATTAAAGGACGGCAGGAGCCCGCCCCCCGCACGCGCCTGACAAAAAAAAAATCAGAATACGGTTTGTTGAACCCAAGCGACCATAGCGAAGTTCTGCTGCAGCAAAAACATAAAAACTAGATTTACGTGCAATGCAAGAATATAACAACCTGTAATGACACTACAGCTAGTACACTCAGCAGAGGCCACTTTGGCCCATTATAGTGAGACAGAGAGAGAGAAAATAAAATGGGACAAAGGCAGGTAGGTCAACCAGAATTGCAGCATCCGGTTTGCTACACTACACTAAGGGGGGGGGGGGGGGAAGAGGTGGGAAGGAAAGCGAAGAATAGACGCGCGAAAAGTACAAAGCAAAAAAAGGAGCGGGAGTGCTATAGTTAGTCTATTCAACAGGTCACTGCCGCGCAAAAAGTTCAATAAGACCTTGACTGATTTTCTGTGCGAAGACAGTTCACGTCGGCATTCGAACACTGACTGTTCTGACAAGGATCTATCGTCAAGGTGGGCCAACACAGCAGCTAGCGGCAGTTCGTGCGCGCTGTAGCGAGGCCAGCGACAAAAAACGCGGTCAATTGTTTCATCGTTGCCGCAATGGTCACAAGCAGCACTGTCTTTCATGCCTATTCGGAAGAGCCCGTTATATGTTGCCAACAAAGCAAATTAGGATAAATAATATTGTCATGAGGTCGTGACACTGAAAAAAAAACTGCCCTCGAGAAATTAAC
Source organism: Rhipicephalus appendiculatus (assembly GCA_030522465.1). Classification (NCBI taxonomy): domain Eukaryota; kingdom Metazoa; phylum Arthropoda; class Arachnida; order Ixodida; family Ixodidae; genus Rhipicephalus; species Rhipicephalus appendiculatus. The sequence continues at coordinate 61,257 of JALIZH010019592.1, read as the reverse complement.
GACGAAACTTTTTATTTGGGCGAACCTGTTCCCGGGAAAAGGAAATTCAAAGTACAAGCAATACAGGCTCTACACTGACATAGGTCGGCAAGCCCACTCATTGAGAATTAGGTACATGTAAACGGACCCTAGGTGGCAAAAATCATTCAGAAGTCTCCCGCTACGACGTTCGTAATAATAGTATTGTTATCTAGTACACTCTAGTATTGTGGTATTCGTTAATAAACCCACGAATTTTTGCATTTTTTCTAGAGGTGTGCGAATAGTGAAATTTCATCTCGAATCGAATTCGAATCGAATAGTGGCGAATAGTGGCCATAAATGTCGAATATCGAATCGAATATCGAATACCAAAGATTTTGTTGAAAATTGAAAGAAAGAACAAAGAAATGCAATCTGCACATGTCCTCGTGCACATAACGCGGTGAATGAATGCGACCGAAAGACTACAAATTGTGATGCAAGAACACAGGCTGTTCCACATGACCTTCAAACTTTCTCGCCGCGATGTTGGTCATGTCACGGTGTTTCCTGCAGTTAAAAACATGCGCTCACTAGGCCGCTCAGTAGCAGGGATGGGAACGTATCGCAAAGCGATTTTGGCGATACCTGGATAAGTGCAGCTCTATGCACTTTCCAATATTTCAAAGGATCATCCTTTCTTGGGGTCCAGGAGCTTATTCAAGTATTTTTGAACCTCTTGACTGTTTGAACCTCTTGTCTGATTCAACTATTTTTGAACCTCTGAGCTCAGTGCTGGTTATCTTTTGACGCTAGCAGTTCGACAGTCTTCCAGACTGTTCTCTGGCCTTTTCTGCTGGAGCCATGACGTGCAGATATGACATAATATCCTTTCAAATAAACATGGCCTCACTTTTGGACCAATATATCGGTGAACGAAGGCCTTCTATAACAGATCGGCCTTCTGTAACGATGTTAGCGTTAGTTTTAGCCACCCCACCCTAACCAAGTTGCACCACTGGTCTGTCGCGATTTAGATATTCGTCCATTCGAATTATTCGAAACTTCGAATACTAGCTATCCGAAAGTCGAATCGAATTATTCGATTAAATATTATTCGATTCGAATTCAAAACTCGAATATTGGCACACCCCTAATTTTTTCGGTTGATACCGCCGCGATCTGCTTGTTTTGAGCGGCTTTTTTTCCCCTCCCGGGTGCTCACGTTAAAACAGAAAACGCGTTCAGGCAGGTATCTGTGCATTCTGAGTGGTAAAAGTAGATGCGTGAAAGCACAGCGACCGTCGCGGAAGCTTAGAAAGCTAAAACACCGAGGCTGTCCCAAAGACAACCCCAGCGATAGCAGCGCTCGCATCGCCTCTCAAGCACAGCTGCGCCTCTGGCGGCGGTCGCTGGCTCCAATGAAACTGTGGCGGCAGTTTCGTGACCATAAGAAGCATTGAATAACTCTGCTAATACCCATCTTGCTATTTTGCTATTGGCATCGTTACGCAACTGTAAACAACCGGTTATATAAAATATTGTGGGAAAAAAACAGCGCGCAGACGGACGGGACGCAGAAAAGGTAACACAGAACAAGCGCTGGAGTCGCTTGTTCTGTGAAAAGTCGCATATATAAAATTATGCGACTCTTCAACATATGTCTGTGCGTACAACATTTGTACATACCTTTAGCGTCATTTCGTAACGTTTCGCTCAATAAAAAAAATTACAACACAATCACCTTCCCTCCGCATGCTTCGCATAACATCGATTCCCAAGATACGTGGGATCTGCCGAGTTTTTACCCCTAGTATTTATCTCTCTGTCTGTCCTTATTTGTTTCGCTGTACGTACTTGGCGTCTTGTACTCGCCGCCCCCGCTATGGAGCCATATTTTAGGGCTAACCGTTGCCTCCTTCATTTTAGTGGACCAGTGGTGAGATGTGGGATTTGTCCAATGTCTCTGGCACATACCCGTTCATGATGATGACAGTTCCCTGGTGACAATGGACATTTTACGGTCGGCTATACAGCTTCATTGTTAAAACAAGGGTTCAAAATAATGCCTTCAGGGTATCCAGCCTCACACAGCTTCTTTACTTGGCCTGCTGCGCTTTCGTGCATTAAATGCTGGCATGACTTGGTCACCGCTGAACGGATGCAAGAAAAAGCAATCCCATTTTTTACCAACTTGGAATGCGCGGAGCGGTAGGCTAGCAGGGCTTTTGACGAACGAGGCATGTATTTCCAGCAAACGTGCGAACCGCCTAGCACGAGGTGCAGGTCGAGGAACTGGATGGTCTGGTCTTTGGGGGTTTCAAAAGAAAACTTCAGGCCAAGCCCCTCTTCCTTGAAGACCTTCAGTACATCCACTACCCTGTGGCTGAAGAGGGGCTTGGCCTGAAGTTTTCTTTTGAAACCCCCAAAGACCAGACCATCCAGTTCCTCGACCTGCACCTCGTGCTAGGCGGTGCGCACGTTTGCTGGAAATACATGCCTCGTTCGTCAAAAGCCCTGCTAGCCTACCGCTCCGCGCATTCCAAGTTGGTAAAAAATGGGATTGCTTTTTCTTGCATCCGTTCAGCGGTGACCAAGTCATGCCAGCATTTAATGCACGAAAGCGCAGCAGGCCAAGTAAAGAAGCTGTGTGAGGCTGGCTACCCTGAAGGCATTATCGCCACAGCGAGCCAAAAGTGCCTGAGGATCATCAAGGCAAGAAGGAATGACGTACCCGCTGTAGCGCCAGCGGAGGAGAGAAGGAAGTACGCCGTCATTCCGTATGTTCATGGTCTTTCTCATCGACTGAAGAAGGTGGCCTCCCGATAAATGTTGACGTGGTTTTCAATGCCAAGAATAATCTAGGTTCCATATGTCCGGCTCTTCACAAGCGTCTACGTAACAAGGGATTGCCGAGGCAGACTTGTATCCATTAATCATAGTATGCCTTTTGTTCCTTGCGTGTGCAACGTTGTCTATCACATTCCCTTCACATGTGGCCACTGCTACATAGGTCAGACCGGCCGATGCCTGAATGTTAGACTAAGGGAGCACCACAGCTCCCTAAAAGGTGCCCCCTATTCACACCTCGCGCGTCATTGTCGAAATTGTGGCTGCAATCCCGAGTTCAACAAAACCACCGTTCTTTTCCGACACATAAACAAAACAACAAGAGAAGTAATCGAAGCCTTCCATATCGACAAAAATGCTTCCACGTGCGTCAGCCAGCCGTCTATTTAACCTACTAACCAGTGAAGTGGCTTATCTAGATAAGTCTTTGGCGCCGGGAACAGACCAGCGGCAGCCATGCGCACCCTCGGCATGACCACGGTCGTTTTCTCTCCCCCCCCCCCCTTTTGTTGCTACTCTGTCTTGTCAACCTCATGTGCAGGAGGTAGTTGTGTGGTTTTGGTTTTGTTATCATTTTTAACTTGGAGGTGATAGTTGTTCTTCGGTTGTTAGATTGTGGTATCACGCATGCGTTTCTCTGTTTTTTTGTTGCCTTTGGTGTATGATAAAAGTTGGCCATCTTCTGTGAATAAACTTTAGTTTGAAGTGAGCGCTCGTCCTGTTCAGTCTTTCTCGTGTATCGTGTCTATTTTCGCGCTCCAAAATACCGTCATGGATCAGTACAAACTCGCCCAAATATCTGTGCTTCTAAACGATGAAAATAACACAGACCGACAAAATACGTGGTGTGCTTAAGCTGCACTCTGTCGAAAAAAATTATATTTATTTTCAATCGGTGGCAAAATTGAAGAGATTGACCGAAACGAAACAAAATGAAAATGAAATTAACCTTTTAAAAATTCGAGTTCTGTTGCATCAAAAAAAATATCAATTATTCATTGATTCATTCATACATTCATTCATTCATTCATTCATTCATTCATTCATACATTCATCATTCAGTTTATCTAGACAATAAAAAAGATTACCTAGGTTGAATGGACTAAAGACATATTACTTTTGCCTGACTAGGGTCCCCCCCCACCCATACATTTGCTCAGATGCAGTGGAACAAAATACAGAGGTTTCTTTTTTTTTGGAACACAAAAGCCAAATTCGAAAAGTAGAAAGCATATCTGCACGTATACTTTAAAATATCATGCTACAATCAACACCTATTTGCCCATAGCAAGATAGAAAAAGAAATATGTAAAAAACTGAAACCAGGAAATATTAAGACGAAAACAACAAGACTAAGTACAATACAGAGATAAACATTTGAAAGAATGTGTATTCTTCCGTCTGTATTTATCTTGCTATGGCAAAATTCTACCATGGCCACTTCACAGAGGGCTTATCGAAATTTCTACAATATGTTACCTCTAACACCATTTCTTTTTAAGGGTTTCAGCTCAATAAAGGTTCTTTAAAAATTTATATATTCTGATGATTTTCCTCTGCCTTGCAGCCCTATTCAAATTGAGCTTCAGAACCTTAGGGTAAATGTTAGCGAAGCACAGATAAGAAATTTTTTTTTGGTATTTGAAGCGCCTGGATTTAGATGACATCTTTGGACTTTCGCTGTTGAATAAAAACTTTATAGTTGGGGACGATTTTCTGAATTATTTGTGCAGGCCACGGCTCTCGCTTCAAGGCAGCAGTCCAGGCTCAAGAGGTTATGATAAGTTGCGGGCCCGAATCTGTGCAGTGCTCCAGCCGCCAATCCTCCATATTTGCGTTTCTTTCGCTATTCAAGTAGTACCTAGTTGAAATCAAATCTTCTATAAATTAGGTCTTCTGGATTCCAAATTGTTCTATTCTTTCATTCAAGAAATAAAAATGCCAACAACGACGCCATAACTTCTCAACGTTAGTTCGCAATTGCCAGGCTGACCTGCTTTTTCTCCTTTCTCACTACGCAGGGTGGAATTCTCCTGTTTAGCGAACATATAGGACACCCGAAAGGGAGCCTCGCAAGGTATTTCGAAGACTTCGTCACACCTTTCACCAAAAATCTCACCTGTGGCTGCCACTTGAATCGGGATACTGCAAATTTGATCAAGTATGCTGGATTTGGCAAACCTTGAAATACATGGCATTGACCTAGAAATTCCATTTTTATTTAGCCGACAAATATACGGTGTCGCCACAGCATGAAATAAATTGATACCATCTCTAGTCTCATAACCATTTCGGAAAATACTGTCGTGTTATGAATTTCTTTGTAAAAAACTATCGGGAAGAATTTTGGCTGGTTGTGAAAGTCACCAGTTACTCGATTGCCCGAAGCTGTAGGTTACATGACTTATCCTGCGCACACGGCACTGCGACAACGGAGATTAAACTCCTGGATCCCCCCATTAGTACGATAACCCCCGATATTTCGAGTACAATGTTTAATAAAGGTGCCCTGCAACACCTCTCCCAGCAGTCATCAATGTTTTATAAAGGTGCCCTGCAACACCTCTCCAAGCAGTCATCAAATGGCTTCATTAAAGGCCAGCCCCGACAATTTTTTGACCATGTTAAAGTACTGGTGCTTTTATGTTCCTTAGACGCTCCTAGTCACAGGCCTTGTAGTAGAAATACTCAACAAATCGGGAAGTAATCTTAAATAAGCAAACAAACGCTACACCGAAACCGAAACGAGCACTACCGTCTTCGTTTGGTGTAAAAACCTTCGGTAGTAAAAGCCTGAAAACACGCAAGGCGTGCTGGTCCCTCCAGAATGGAGTATGAAAGCTGTGAAGGCCGGGAAGAGGAGACGCTCAGCGAAACGGTGACCCCGCCGCACCAGCCGTACCACGCCTGTGACTGAGCGTGCCCCGTGCACAAGTTCCTCGGCGCTGTCGGACAATGGCAGCCGCTATTCGAACGCATTAGGAGACCACTTAGGATCGCCGTTCTTCTTCCATGAAGTAGAATACATTTGTTTAGCTAAGTGCTTGCCTAATTGCGCACTATACCGCAAGATGGCACCACCCGTCCAGGCCGCTCAAGCTCAAGTTTGTAGCTGCCACGATCGGGTAAAATGCTAACGCTAAGAATACGGCTTAGCAAAATGTTTTCTCGGGCTGGTTAGTTCACGACTTCTGAAAGAAAAATTGTAGCGCAAAACCAACACAAGGAGCGACAAAGAACACTGGACTGGCGCGAGTCCCGCGTTACTTGTCTGTCCTTGTGCTGGTTTTGGGCTACGATTTTTTTTCGCCTTCAGAACGCTTACAGCCTGCCGCGGTGGAGCAGTGGTTATGGTGCTAGGCTACTAATCCGAAGGTCGCGGGTTCGATCTCGGCCGCTGCCGTCGCATTTCGATGGAGGCGAAATGCTGGAGGCACGTGCGATGTCAGTGCACGTTAACGAACACCAGATGGGCGAAATTTCCGCAGTCCTCCACTACGGCGTCTCTCATAGTCATATATTGGCTTTGGGCCGTGAAACCCAAGATATTGTTATTAGAACGCTAACAAGTTTGCGAACAAACTAAAACATTTCAATACTGTTACGGAAAAAACGCATAAGTTTGTGGACAGCGGAGGTTGACATCGTGATGGCAGGATCGGTGACGTTTAATATAACGTAAGTACGAGCCACCTTTCTCACGATGCGCAGTTTACCGTATACGGATAGACGCGGTGGCGGTGGACCCTTCATACGTTACGGAAAGTGTTTTCCTGCGGTGAAGTTGGCGCATGTGCGCTCTTCCACTGATATGGTACTACCGTACTTTCCGTGTGGTAGATCGAGACTCCTAGCTAAAACACTTTGTCATTATCACACACTTCGTGTGAGGCCCCGCCGATCTAACAGCGGCGTGCGGCAGTGTCGCAGGCTTCCACTTTACGTCTACTACGTTCTCTGTCCACGAAATCGTACAACTCTTTGCCCTCAAAACCAAAGCCCTTGCCCTGTCCCAGGAGCTTATCGAACTCCGTGTCATCCATTGCTACGAATAGCTGCCGACCAACAAAGCAATACCAGGACGGCTGTACACTGTACGCTCAACGTTATGTCGGTCCCCCAGACACCACCACGTAGTCGACCGGGTGCTGTCGCGGACGCCAGAATATGTCACACACATCGTGTGAGGCCCCGCCGATCTAACAGCGGCGTGCGGCAGACTCGCAGGCTTCCACTTTACGCTTAAGTCTGCGACGCCTGAAAGGCCTCGAAGTGGTGCATTTCGAATTTTTGTAGGCCAGGCACCCGTGCGGGGTTGCACGTGTAGTGATGTCTGGGTTGACCGACGGACTCATAGAGCAGACACGGACATTTCATTAAGAACAAACAAGCATTTAATTAAAACTGGGGGGCAACGGCAAGAATTGCACTGTGAACTAGGAGGAAACAAAAAAAATACGCCCGATGAAAAAACGAACAGCCAATACAAAAAAACAAAACAAACTATGCTCTAAAAGAACACTACAACTACAAATGCAGACAACGCGGTATGTTGATAAAATACCTCGACTTGATGGACACTAAAAGGAACACAAAGAGATATTGCAAGAAAGATCGTGCTCCCGCTTCGGGCTTCTCGTGCGACGCAGCGCACACTAAGTCAAATATTTAAAGCTGGGTATAATAAAATAACTTGGTAACAAAAAATCACAATAAAAAGTTCCGTACGGACCATGCCAGCTCGTGGTGCTCGTAGGAGAGTTGACGGGGTGCCGCTGATTGTCTCGCCAGCTTAGGTAGACGAGGAGGGTTCCCGGGGTTGCAGCCGACTCTATTCGTTGCGCGGGACACTCTGCGCTTGCCGCCTGCGCAAGACTTGCGACACCGAAGTCCGCGCCTCACGCTGGTCGACCGTTAACTGCCGAAGCAGTCGAATTCCTTCGGGGCGCACGCCTTCACCCCTGGAAATGCACTCCCCCCAACACTTGCTCCCCACAGCAGGTGCGGGAACCCCTCAGCGGCGCCGTTCCCGCAGACCCCGTCGCCGGAAGCCTCCCTCCCGACACGAGAGCTTCCCTCCACGAAGGGGTGCGCGGGCGAAAACTGCCGATGTTTGTGACAGTCATGTATGCGATAGCGCCACGAGTTGTTATTATTGCCACACGTATTATATTGATGTGCTCTGTTTAAACCCACACACTGAGCAATGCTCGGCGTAGATGGCGCCTCAGTGTTCGAGAAGCTTGATGCTTGTAGTAGATCGTTTTGTTAACATTGCGCACAGCAGATCCAGCAGTCACTTGGTGTTGCTCAGCAACTACAGCCGCAGCCGCCGGCTCTCAGCTACGCTGCTGCGGCCCCCCGTCACGCTCCCCCCGCCACGCCCACGCCAAGACGACGCATCGCCACAGTATCGTCGCCAGACACCGCCGCCACCGCTATCGACGACATACCGCCCACCTGCCGGCCAGCGCAACGCTCCGAGGAAGACCGACGTTTGGCGCGCCCCAGACCACCGTCCACTCTGCTACCATTGCGGAGAAGCTGGTCATACTTACCGCCGCTGCCAGTACCGCCAGATGGGGCTTCGTGGTTTCGCCATCGACGCGCCGCGTCCACAGCGAGGTGAACGACCACGCGATATCGCAGACTACCTCGCAGGGGCGCAGTGGACGCCCCGACGACAGTCCCGATCACCGTCGCCTGGACGCTACATGACACCACAGCGCCGCCAGTACGCCGGCCCTACTCGGGGCCGTTCCGCGAGCCCATATCCGGAAAACTAGGGGCAGCAACCGATGGAGGTGCGGTTGCTGTACGACGAACTAACGAAGACCCTCCGCCGACAACGATGCCGCGGCGAAACCTGCTGAACACGACGCGCAGCAGACAGAGCCCTGCCGACGAAACCTCGCGGACCGAGGAAGACCTGACGACGCAGAATGGAAGCAGGGCAACAAATCGACGCAGCAGTGATCCGACGCCGCGACCTAACCTCAACGCAAGGCGACGGACTACCGACCTCGACGTTCTCATCGACGGCCACAAAGTCACCGCTCTCATCGACACTGGGGCCGACTATTCCGTCGTCAGTGGGCCATGCGCCACCAAGCTGAAGAAGGTAAAGACCGCTTGGAGTGGACCCGAAATCCGGACAGCTGGAGGCCACCTGATAACGCTGATTGGAGTCTGCACGGCGAGAGTCACCATCAATAACCGGACTTATCCTGCGAGCTTTGTAACCCTACAACACTGCTCCAGGGATGTGATACTTGGAATGGACTTCCCAAGTGACCACGGCGCCGTCATCAACCTGAGGTCTGAGTCGATAACACTAACAGCAGAAAAAGCGCTCCCGCCCCACGCGACGCCAGGGAACTGTGCATTGAATGTGCTGGAATAACAAGTCACCATTCCGCCGCTCTCCAGCATCATTATTTCCGTCGGCACCGAAACACCCGCAGACTTCGAAGGTGTCATCGAGGGCGATCAGCACCTACTCCTGAACCGTCAAATTTCCGTCGCAAGATGTATAGCCGAGCTGCGTGACGGTAAAGCAAAGGTAGTGCTCACAAACTTAGCCAAGAATATAGGCACATCAACATTGGTACGACGGTCGCCTACATCAACGAATGCGTGGCCGCCAGCAATGCTTTCGCCCTCTTCGATGCTGCCGAACCTGCTTCGACGAATCGAGGTCCCGAACCAAATTTCGACGTCAACCCGAGCCTTCCGAAGGTCAAGCAAGACCAGCTCAAGCCCTGCTCTGCAATTCAAGGACTGCTTCTCGGCGTCGCCAAGAATTCGACAGACCCCCGTCGCGAAACATCGCATCATAACAGAAGAAAGTGCCCGACCAGTTCGACAGAGCCCGTACCGAGTTTCGACGCGTGAACGCGAGGCCGTGAAGAAACAAGACGACGAAATAGTACGCGGCGACATAATCCAGCCGTCCAAGAGTCCCTGGTCGTCTCCCGTAGTGTTGGTGAATAAGGACAGAACGCTACGTTTCTGCGTCGGCTATCGTCGCCTGAACAAGATCACAAAGAAGGACGTGTATCCCCTCCCACGGATAGACGAAGCCCTCGATCGACTCGACAACGCGAAGTACTTATTGTCGACAGACCTCAAGACAGGCTACTGGCAAATCGAAGTTGACGAGAGAGACCGAGAAAAGACCGCTTTCGTAACTCCAGACGGCCTGTTTGAGTTCAAGCTCATGCCTTTTGGTCTTTGCTCGGCCCCCTCGACCTTCCAACGCCTTATGAATACCGCATTGGCCGGCTTGAAGTGGCAGACTTGTCTTGTGTACTTGGACGACGTCGTAGTGTTTTCCTCAAACTTCGACGAACACCTTCGGCGCCTTGAAGCTGTACTTCAAGCAATCCAGACTTCCGGTCTTACCCTCAAGCCAGAGAAGTGCCGTTTCGAGTACGAAGAACTTTTGTTCTTGGGCCACGTGATAAGCAAATCCGGACTACGCCCCGACCCGCAAAAGACAACCACCATCGCTAATTTCCCGCCACCCACCGACAAGACGGGCGTGCGTCGATTTCTCGGCCTGTGTGCCTATTACAGGCGCTTCGTTAAAACTTCGCCCGCATCGCCGAGCCTCTCACTAACCTTACCAGGTCCGACGTTGAGTTCAAGTGGGAAACGCCGCAGGAGGAAGCATTTCAGGAACTAAAACGACGCCTGCAGACGCCTCCGTTACTTGCGCATTTCGACGAATACGCCGAAACAGAAGTACACACCGACGCAAGCAGTGTAGGACTCGGCGCCGTTCTTGTGCAGAGGACTGACGGACTGGAAAGGGTAATTAGTTATGCTAGCCGGTCGCTATCAAAGGCAGAGGCCAACTATTCCACAACAGAAAAAGGAGTGCCTTGCCATCATCTGGGCTACATCAAAGTTTCGCCCCTACATTTACGGCAGGCCCTTCAAAGTTGTGAGCGACCACCACGCCTTGTGTTGGCTAGCTAACTTGAAAGACCCTTCGACTCGCCTCGCATGGTGGAGCCTGCGACTTCAAGAATTCGAGATTACCGTAGTTTCCAAGTCCGGAAGAAAACACTCTGACGCCGACTGCCTGTCTTGTGCCCCCGTCGAACCACCGCCGCTGGATGACCAGGATGATGACTGCTTCCTGGGAACCATAAGTACCGACGACTTCGCCGAGCGACAGCGAACGGACCCAGAACTCGAAGGCCTTATGGAATACCTCGAGGGCAAGAGCGCCACTGTTCCGAAGGTATTCAAAAGGGGACTGGCGTCGTTCTTTCTGCGAAACGGACTTCTGCTAAAGAAGAACTTCTCGCCCCTTCGAGCCAAACACCTTCTCGTGGTTCCTTCAGCAGTGAGACCAGAAGTCCTCCAAGCCCTACACGACGACCCGGCGGCTGGACATCTCGGTGTTTCCCGCACGCTCGCAAGGATACAGGAAAAGTACTACTGGCCACGCCTTGCCGCCAACGTCGCTCGCTACGTAAAGACTTGCCGAGACTGTCAGCGATGCAAGGCACCGCCGACAAGGCCAGCAGGCTTTCTTCAGCCGATCGAACCACCTCGCCGACCGTTCCAGCAAATCGGGATGGACCTACCGGGGCCGTTCCCAACGTCGACTTGCGGAAACAAATGGATCATCGTAGCTACCGACTACCTCCCCCGCTACGCCGAAACAAAGGCCCTTCCCCAAAGGGAGTGCCGCCGTGGCAGCCAAGTTCTTCATTGAGAACATCGTCCTTCGTCATGGCGCCCCAGAGGTTCTCATCACCGACAGAGGTACGGCCTTTACTGCTGGTTTAACTCAGGCGATCTTGGAATATAGCCAGACAAGCCACTGCCGCACCACCGCCTACCACCCACAGACGAATGGCCTCAGCGAGCGCCTTAATAAGACCATCGCCGATATGCTGGCCATGTACGTTGACGTCGAGCACAAGACGTGGGATTCCATCCTGCCGTATGTGACCTTTGCATACAACACGGCCGTACAAGAAACGACGCAAATGACGCCATACAAGTTGGTCTACGGAAGGAGCCCGGCAACGACGCTCGACGCCATGTTACCCATTGTCACCGATGAGGAAAAAATCGACGTCGCCGTGTACCTCCAGCGTGCCGAAGAAGCCCGACAACTTGCCCGTCTGCGCATCCAGTGGCAACAAAAGGCCGACAGCCATCGCTACGACCTTCGACGACGCCATGCAGAATACCAGCCCAGTGACCGTGTCTGGATCTGGAAACCGATACGACGACGTGGACTGAGTGAAAAAAATGCCCCCCACCCCCCCCGAAGGGAATCGTGAGGAAATGCGAATGCGCCGACACCGACTTCTGCCATCGCCTTGAGAGGCGCCCAGCCAGCGAACGGTCGAGAGTGAGGCACGAGCGGACGGGAGAGTGGGGCGCAGGGAGGAGAGAGAGCGAACGGCGAGAGAAGGAGCGGCGAAGCACTGCACCTACCCTCTCCTACACTCTCTCGCACCACATGCTCCGGTTGCTAGGGGCGAGGATAAGCGCGCGCGCCCGCAGCTGTTGCTATGGGAGAGGGAGTGAGAGCGGAGAGATAACACCTGCCGGCGCGCGGACGCCTCCTCAACCTATCCTCCTCCTCCTCCTCCGCGGACAACGCCGGACAACGCCGCCTGACTAAGAAATGCATTCGCATTTAAAACTTCTGCGACGATACTTCGGACCGTATTGGGTGCTTCGACGTCTCGGCGCACTCGACTACGAGGTTGTCCCGGATGGCATCTCGAACTCTCAGCTACGCCGGGCACGTCCAGGGGTCGTGCATGTGGCGCGCCTTAAACCGTTCCATGCGCGTTAAGCGACCTGCAGACTCAAGTTTTTAGTTGCTTTACTGTCGTTATTTATTGTTCCATGTTCTGTTTTAAGCATCGGGGCGATGCTTTTTCAGAGGGCGGCATTGCCACGCGTGTTACATTGTTGTGCTCTGTTTAAACCCACAAAGACTGAGCAATGCTCGGCGTAGATCGCGCCTCAGTGTTCGAGAAGCTTCACGTTTACAGTAGATCGTTTTGTTAACATTGCGCACAGCACGCGAACACTCAAGATTATTCCAGAGCTTGCGCGACGACCAGTTATAAGGCTAGAATGTTCGACGTGTGATGTATAAAAGCCGGTGCGTTCCAACGATGATCAGTTGATCGATGGCCGACGCTCTGTTCGCCGCTATCAGTGCCAGTATGTGTTGCTGTAATCTGTCTTTCCGTTTACCGGCCACAAGTTCGGCCAAATAAACAGTTTCATTTTGGGCTTACCGACTGCTGCCTTCGTTGACGTCACGACCACGTGACAATATTAGTGGCCAGCTAAGCTACCCAGTAATCATGTCACCCAACTGCGATTACTTGTAAAGCTGACATGTTTCTCGGCTGGACACTTGCTTTTGTGCCGCCGTACTTGCGGCATGATGTAGCAATAAAGTGTTTGCTACTGTTCTTCGTTCGTCTCCGGGCCTTCACGCAACACACTTTAATATCGATACGAAAGGGCACTCGTTTGCTGCGAGTGTTTATTCAATGTTATGGTAATTGTACGGGGAATTGTGCACTGCCCACAACGCAGTACCACTTGCCACTCAGTGCACAACCGCCCACATGTCGCGAACTGAAATTCGGATCCCCAACTAGCGAAGCGCCGGCCAACCAAATGTGATCGTTGCATTCTGGACAGCAGACGGTAAGTGGCACCTCGGTTTCGTCACTTTTGTCGCTTTTCCCTAAATAACGTCACACATACAATGTTGTCGATAATAGTGTGAAGCCGGGTGGGCGATTCCAGGCAATCAATAAAATTCATTCGCAAACAATCTGCGTATCTGTCCAGCCTGTAACTTGACATAAATGACGGAAACGTGCCAATGAACGTACCAACAAATTTTATTGAGATATATTGACAACGAAAAATCGCTGTAGTTGGCATTTAGAAAAGCATATTGCCTCACAAAATGACTGGCGCAAAAATTTTTAGAATCCGTTAAGTATAAGCGCAGTTACAGGGCTTCGTCGCACGCTTTAAAGCGCTTTAAATAGACTGTCTACCGTCCTTCATCAACTTTCTGTTTTGTGTCGCACTGATAGAAAGCGTACCGTCTGAAGTGCCCAATCTTGCAGTGGTTTCACTGAAAAGCGAGCCGAAATTTTGAAAACAGAATTTTTCTATCCAAGTTCTGTCATCGTCAATTGGTGCTGGGACGCCTGCAACGCTGGTTATTGCACGCGATGACCATCGCTGTGCCGTTAAAAGTAAAAAACTGCAACCACATGCAATTTTCGCAGGCTCTGTCACAGCAACACTGAAGCGCCGAGGTAATGAATCCAACTCTAGTGGTTCCGCTCTTGCCAAATGTGCAACTACAATGAACATGACACGTGCTTGACAGGAGAAAAGAAGGCTCCTGCTATTTTTTTTTAAAGGAACTGTCGCCACGTGATAACACCCCATGGTGTCGCCGTAAGGGGTGGCGCTTCTCACGATGCTGTGAATAAAGTTCTTCGTACCGTGCAAAATGTACAGGTGTTCTGTGTTGCATATGTGACATGACAGCCAACACAGACGCCATGCTCGCGTGACTCGCTTTATCTGCCTAGGCAGGCAGGCGAACGCGTCGCCGGCAGCGCCAGAGGATGCTTCTTTGAACGCGTGAGAAAAAAAAAATTACTCTCTAACGCAACGGAAAGATGCCAAAAGTGCATGAAATACAATTTTGAGGCATACTTATTTGTTTTCAAGCAAAATAAATCTATGCAGCTAATTGGGCTAGTTGAATCATTTCAAGACATGTAAGAGCGCGCAAAACTGGAAAGTACAACAGGGACAGAGTGTAAAGAGCGCTGATCATACTAATGACGGTCAGCGCAAAAAAAGGACACGAAAAACAAGAAAGTACACGACACAAACGCTGTCTAATGAAAAGCCTAATGAAAAAAAAAAACAAAAAAACGTGGCATGTATAAACTGAAAGGAAGGCACTAACGAAACCTTATCAACCCCGACCAAGCATCTAATCACGTATACTGTAGATATGAAACCTCAGCATCAGTAAGAGCGATTGAAGGCTGGCTCAAGCGCCTGTCTTTCGCTTTTATTATTTCCAACGCTTCTGCTATGTCACGCGCGCGCTGGTCCTTGTGCCTCATCCCTACAGTAGTTTTGTTTAGCTCGGCGCAACCGCACTGCTGGCAATGGATGGACAGATGCGTGGACGGTGTACCTTTCAGAGAGGTAGCGTGCTCTCTTAGACGGACGTTGAGACATCATCCCGTCTGCCCAATGTAAGTACCACCGTATGACCAAGCGATGGAGTACACCACTCCGCTGGCACAGTCGCTGAAACGCTTAGAGTGTTTTATAGAGCACAATTCACCGCTGGCAGTGGCCCGCCCCTTCTGTACCTTTTTGTCAAAGCTCGCGCACACACTTCCTAGCTTTTTGCCAGCATGGAAAACAACGTTTATGTCATAATGACCGGCTACCTTCTTCAAGCGGTGCTACACCAAGTACAGATATGGGATAACGGCGAACTTTTTTCGCCTATCGGAGGGGAAATCCGAGGGCAAAACCACAGCACATAGACCCTCTTTTATTGCCATAGCAATTATATGGACACTCTCGGCTGCTTTTCGCCGTCGTGCTCCGTATATATATATATATATATAAAATGTAGAATAAAGGTGTCTTCGCCGGTAGATGGGAAATAACAAAGGTTTAATTACACAAAAAACCAACACACATCTATGCTAGCCAAACGTTCCTTTCGGCCCACTGCGCGCGCTCTCCTCTCGTGCCCACACTTCGTTCTCTTCTTTCTTCAAGTACACATTCAACAATATTCAACACACTCCGGGCCCTGAGGTGAATAGTTCAAGTGGGTACAATCGTTGAACGGGTCGGACAACTTCACCTTAACGGCTCACAAGCGCACAAATAAGAAACACTAGGTTCACTTGCTTAAAAACACTATTTACACTTCCTTAGCACCACAATAACCGGCCCGACGAAATCCACTTTTGTAATTATCTGATGACCTAGATGATGCCCACGAGCACACGTCACACTTTCCAATTCCACGTTTAACCACGTGTACGGCCCTCACCACCCAAAACAAGCACGAATTTCGTCTAACGTTGCACAAACACCACGATGAGGCACTTCTCGGTGAGCAGGCGCAACGATGCGGTGAGTTACCGGTTTGGCATTAGGACCGGTGTTTTCTTGCCATGCATGAGATGAGTCTCCTCAAGACGTGTTCGCATCTTCACAGTACGCTTGTCATCGATGAATGGGTGCTCGTCCTCGAGAGGAAAGTTTTGGGCGCGTCCGTCAGATCGGTACTGTCTAATCGCCTTGTCGTGTCGTTTTAGCTCTGGCTTTCTAGGAATGTGTCGTGCTGGAATATGAAGTCTTCGCACAGTAACTGCTCTGTTATTTGCCAAAGTCGAGCTCAGAGACGACGAAGCAAGTGCGACTTTATATCGCCGGTCGTGGTGCTGTATTTCCTCGTTGAATTTCCGGAGTACATCATTCTCAAAGTCGGTGTTTGTAACTGTATTACAGCTACCAATGCTCTCGATAGGTGAGAATTGTTGCATCGCGCCAGACATGTCTATGTCAACGCAGCTCGTGCGAAGTACACAGATGTACGTAACAGCCTCTGTAGAATTCTTTTCGCATGGTATCGGACCTTGAAACGTCCATCCCAGCTTAGTGTTAATAGCAGCTAGGCTTGGGTTATGCTCATGCGGGCAAACTGTTCGTTGGCGGAAGTTCTATCAGCTGCTCACAGATGAACGGAACTTCTATGGCTTCTATGTCATGTTTTGAATGATCGAATTGATTCATTACCGTCACTTTGACAATGTTCAGTCGTCTTTCCGGTGCTCCGCTAGCTCCTCCAAATGCCATTACATCCAATTCGATGGTGCGCACTGTAGTTAGGTTTAGTTTCTTAGAGATATCTTTTCTTATGAACGTCCGTTGACTTCCGTTGTCAAAGACACCTCTAATAAAGCTGGACTCACATTCGTTTACCAGCCACGCTCTGAACGTCTGTAGCAGCACTAAGTTCTCAGTATCTTGCAGTGCTGACTTATTCGTTTTGACATATAAGCTAGGGGTCCTCGCCTCGTTTGAGCGCTGCTTCTGAGCGTAGTCGGGGTTGCAAACAACGGTTGCGTGCCTTCCGTTGCACTTAGCACACTTGAGATAGCGACGGCATTCTTTAGAGCGATGTCCCTTGCTTGTACATCTGAAGCATCTGCCGGCCTTGGCTAATCGACTTTTTTTTTCGTGTATGCTAAGTTCGGAAGAGCATGACTCCGTAGTATGCGCTGAAGAAAGGCAAAAGAAACAGGTACCTGTCTGATTCGTTGCGTGGCTGCTCAGAGCAGAAGCCGTAGGTGAATCGTTGTGAAGCGCCCCTTGTCGATGATCTCGGGAACCCTGACCATGGGTGTCCACAAAGGCACTTCTCTCACGAGCCTCCACCTCCATGCGGACGTAATCGAGAAGCTCCTGCAGTTCCGTCTCCGATGATGCAAGCGCCTCGACGTTCGTCTTGCGGCTTTGTTCCTTGAAATAGTACACCAAGATGTCGCCTGGTATCGCTTTGGTGAGGACCTCGACAAGCATGGCGGCAAAGGAGAGCTCCGGGCATCCGAGCGCCTTGAGTCCTCTGATGTTGATGTGGACTGTGTCCAATAGGTTGCGCAACGAAGCCACATCGGTGGAAGACTTTACTGGCTTGATCGTTCGCAGGTTCGCCAGGTATTGCTGCTCGATGATCTTCTTGTTTCCAAACCGATTAGTTAGAAGGGTGATGGCATCTTCGTATGACCCCTCCGTGGCTTGAATGCCGTCGATGGCCTTCGCAGCCAGTCCAGTCAGCAGGTTCTTCAAGTAGTGGAACCGTTCGATGTTAGTCAGAGTCGGGTTTTCATGGACGGCATGCTTGAACATGTCCCAGAAAGGCTGCCACTGCGTTGGGCTTCCATTGAAGTGAAGCATCTCAAGTTTCGGGAGACGAGAGCCGACGAGCCCGTGTCTCACTTGATCTCCAAGGGCACGGCTTCCTGCAGTGGCGATACCTTCGTTCTCAACGTTGTTCGTTGCAGTACTGTCGGCGATCCCTAACGCTGACGCCTTGAGTTCATCCATGTGGTGACTAAGCAACGACAGAGTAGCAGCAGCGTGGTCTTCGTACTCTGCCACGGAGACATAATCTTCGGCAACTTGATCGTCCGTGAGGTGTCCTTCAAGCTCTAAATTGAGCGCCCTCAGGCCGTCGTTGCACGCCTTTAGCCTGTCGTGCACCACACGAAGATCCGACGAAGAGAATTGTCTGGATTCGATGAGTTGGCGTGCCTCGTTTCGCAGACGCGTGTGCAGAGCTCGCTGAGTCGTTCGCTTGCCTTTGATACGCTCCATCTTCGTTGTGGGCGAAGTCCTTCCGTCGGGTCGCTTGGATCGCAGAGTCCCGGGTTTCGGCACCATAAAATGTAGAATAAAGGTGTCTTCGCCGGTAGATGGGAAATAACAAAGGTTTAATTACACAAAAAACCAACACACATCCATGCTAGCCAAACGTTCCTTTCGGCCCACTGCGCGCGCTCTCCTCTCGTGCCCACACTTCGTTCTCTTCTTTCTTCAAGTACACATTCAACAATATTCAACACATATATATATATATATATAAAAGCCACGAAGAAAAATAATTCAGAAAAATGTTTTCCGACGCGCGGAATCGAACGGGCGACCTCTCGCTCCGCAGCGCGCGACGCTAACCGCTACGTCACAGAAGCGCACATGCTACAGCATACTAACGGCGAGCTATTTATATACACCATTCGCCGCTGGCGGTACACAGATTTCGGGCGAATATCAGTGTGTTCTCTGCCTTACCAGCAAACCAGCGAGATGGCGCAAAGTGCGCGCTGGGCGCCCCACTCGTTGCGACGCGTTGGCTTCCCAACACCCCGACTTGTACTTTGGCCTGCAGGGCGTAGTCGCTTTTGCCCGGGTGCGCGCGCGCTTATCTTGGGGTGGGGGGGATGGGGGGCAGTTTGACGTCATGTGCTTTCACCGGGAAGGTTGCGTTTAGGTTACAGAGCGCACGAAGGTCACTTCGCTCGCTGCAGAGGCCCTGTTTCCGAAAGTAGCGAGCTGTTCTAACACAGGGAAGTAACAACTGTGACACTTATTAGTTCCCGCTCGTCCTGTGTGTACCTGTGCGTATCTTGCGTGCGTACTTCGCGCTTGAGCAGTGCGCTCCAAGTTTCGATCTGCTTGCCGTTCTTCGCTTGAAATGCCAATTTGTTGCTATCGCATTCATTGCTTCGCCCTTGCGGCGAAACTGCGACTTTTTTGTTCAGTCCTCAAACGTTGAAACAATCGCTGGGAAGTGGAGGCACGGACCAAGCGCGGGAAACCAGCCGCTTCCAACCTGTCACCCTGCCGTAAAAAATTCTCACGTACAGCGTGAGGACAGGACTTCTTTAAAGCCGAATTAGGACAAGACGTCGCCAATCCATTCTTTACAATTTTCGAATGAGCAGAGCGATAGCATAAAAAAGTGGCTTTGCGGAACGAGGGGAATAAGACCAGCGAACATGATCCCTCTGGAACCGTAATGAAAGATCTAAGAATTACAAGACGTTGTCCCTTGGGTCTTCAGAAGTAAAGCACAGACCTCTGCCCCGTTGCTTAAACATACTCAGGACCTGGATCATAGACCGCATAAAATCGACGCGATCAACAAACACCAAGTAGTCGTCGACGACTACTTGGTGGGCAGTGACAGAATAGATGTGCTGTTGTTTTATACACTTGGCAGCATTCACAGTTCTGGCTGTCTGCTAAGCGGGTGAGGTGTGCATAGCGGCGAGTGCATGCAACCACCGACGAATCCGGTGAAGGAAACTGGCGTTCCTTCGGGTCATTCCAGCCGGGAGGCGAAATTTCATTGCGGAATCTGTTTGCCGCAGACGCCTGTATTGATGAGACCAATAAGTCTTATCTTAACAGCGCGAAGGACCAGTACAGTGAAGGCACACAAAAAACGACATGTAGCGTTGTTTGTGTGTCTTAACTGTCCTGGTCCTTCGCGCTGTTACACATAAGATATGTTCAACCAACTAGCCGACAAGTTGACCCTTCATGAACCAATAAGTCGTTGTGCACTCTCGCTTGAACCATCTCAACAGAGAGTCGACGTCAGTTCGCGAGTGCGGTACTTTCACGTCAATGGGGTCGTTATACACCGCGGTTTGCTTCCGCATCAGCAAGCGTGTTGCCTGCCAATCCACGGTGGCCAGGGATCCGTCGCACTGTTACCCATAAGATATGTTCAACCAACTAGCCGACAAGTTGACCCTTCATGAACCAATAAGTCGTTGTGCACTCTCGCTTGAACCATCTCAACAGAGAGTCGACGTCAGTTCGCGAGTGCGGTACTTTCACGTCAATGGGGTCGTTATACACCGCGGTTTGCTCCCGCATCAGCAAGCCTGTTGCTTGCCAATCCACGGTGGCCAGGGATCCGTTGCACTGTAATTCATTGTCCATTCCCCTGCGCAAGGTCAAAGGCTTGAATAATTTCTAAAGCTAGTGTATAATATTTTCTCCTTCTTGAGCAAGAGTCAGTGGCAACAACGCTACCAATATGGGCATCTTGGTTCATTGTGATGTGGCTTGTAGCATAGCGTGGAAACAGACGAAGACAAAAGAAGTACAGGACGAATAGAAGCACTAACGCGCTTGCGTTGTAATTTGAGGATTGTGGGTACGGGCCCCACTGACGACAAAACTTTTTTTTGTTTTTTTTTGTTGCTCACTTTAATTAATTTCCTTTAATGTAATAGTTAGTAGTCTACGGGTAAAGATAACGCGTAATCTCCCCTAATCTTTCCTTTGCTGAATGGTCGGTTGGAGCCATTTTGCGAGCTACTTGCACCGGCATGTATGAATAAGTTCTCTCTCTCCATTCTTTTAGAACTGTATGAACGCAACAATATAAAACTTGGACTACTAAAGCAAGCAGGCCTCATTGTAAGAATGTCGCGGTTTCGCTCAAAATGAGAAGCCTTGATAGCGTCACCAATCTTTCAGCTCACTACACCAACCAAGGTTCATTGTTTGGAAAGTCGCGTGCGGTGGGAGCGAACATGACGTTACATATTAAAATAGCTGATAAGGTATTCTGCCTTACACTCTCAATATTTTCACTCGTCGCAAGCGTGAAACGCGCCTCTCGGCGGTGTAAAATTCGTTTCGAGCACCACGTGACTCAAAATACGCGCGTTCTCCCCCCCCCCCCCCCCCCCCAAGCGTGACGTGGGTCGAGAGAACCAACACTCGCTTTTTTTTAAGCGTGATACAAGATTCCATGCGTGACAGCCGGAAAACTCACGCACAAGAAAAGATCGCGCCGCTGATCACACTGTATATACACTAAAAAAAATTGACGCGTAGCAAGCGTGAGTGGAGGCGATTTTTTGCCCGCTTGGTCTAAGCGTGCTGTGCTGTCACACTGAAAAATCACGCTTCCTAAGCATGACTCGCGGGATGAAAAACGCTTGCCAAGCGTGAGTGGAGGCGATTTTTTGCACACTTGCTCTGAGCGTGTTGCACTTTCACGCTAAGCGCACCACGCTTGCTATCCGTGACTGACAACCTTTCTCACGCTTAGAGAAGGTGTAAGAGGGGAGTTTTACTTCAATTAATGCGGCATTCTCATGCTCCTTTAGATGTCTTTCTGACCGCTAGAAATCATCTAAAGTGAAAGCTGAAAGAAGATATTTTTTGTGCTGTAATGGGCTTGGCGCCTGCTTGGAGGCTATATATACTGATGCTCGGCATTAATTAGCTAATTGCGAAAATCAACTTTTACTTTTCATCTTGCACATGCGCAAACAATAGAACGCTACACTGCGACAGCGTGAAATGAGTTTGCTAGCCGGAATATAATTACGGAATACGGTTTATAGTATAGGCAGTAAGCAAAAAATAACTCTTTCCATGTTGTACCCAACGGCACATATTGCGTGTCTGCGCACAGCTCAAGATCGGCAGTGCGTTCTGTATTTACGGCGCAGCTAGCCAGGTCATGTTGCGCTGTTGCAGTGGAATGTTCTATAGCTGAAACATGTACAGGATGAAAACTGAAAGTTGATTTTTGTAATTAGCTATTTTACGCTGGGCAACCAGTATATATACCCTCCAAGCAGCCGCCAACCAATAACAAATAAAGCACTGCAAATATTATCTTCTTTCAGCTTTATTTTTAAACGCTTTCTGACGGTCAGAAACACATCTTATAGAGCAGGAGAATCCCGCATCAATAATTAAAAATACTCTCTTACACCTAACTAAGCATTAGGAAGGCCTCCAGTCACTGATCGAAAAGCCCCACATTGCGATTGCGGCGGTAGATCTTCGTTATGCACCGTTCAAAACTGAGTAGAGTTGGCAGAATGAAAGTGTTACGGATTGTCTCTGAAACTTCGCTCGTCACAAATCCAAACGCAATGGAAGGCAGTGCAGGACACATTTTCATAAAGCATCTTGCACTAGTTCATCTGACGAATCCTACAATTAAGCCACTGATGTGCATTCTTTCGGCGCGATTACTTATATACACGGTCGTCAAAAAAATTAAGTGAGGGATTTAGTGCGGAGTGCTCCGTGGCTTTACAGTTTGAGTAAAAGATCAGGAGCGGGGAGCGTATAGCTGACGACGGAGTTCCCTGAGGCCAATAGGCTTAGATATTTAGACCTAGAACTTACTTTCCTGCCAGAACATGTGTGCTGGCTATACGCTCCCCGCTCTCAGAAAGGCCTGCTTCCTTTTAATTCAGCACATTCCAAGCTCGTGAAGCGGGAAATTGCAAAAAACATGCATGATGGCATCCTTGTCAAGGTCCTGCCATCACCAAGTTGAGAGCAGTTTTTGAAACCAAATTGATCGACTTAAAGCCGCAGGTTTTCCTGACCATTTGCTCTCGGGCGTAGCCGAGTCGCTGTTCAATGACTTGAAGCAGGGAAGGAGGTCGAAACATACAACCCAGGACGAGCCAAAGCCGAAAGTTTCGGCCATACCCTATGTGCACAAGGTCTCGCACCGCTTAAAAAGAATCGTCGAAAAAAACGGGGGTGAGGGTTGTTTTTACGGCCAGAAATAAGCTAAGATCCCTTTGTAAGCGAGTAAATTCCGAAGGCACTTCAAGCGTTGGGTGCAATAAGAACCATGCAAAGAAGTTTGTAGAATGCACCATGGCGGCAGAACAGCGCAAGAACGGGACAGAGACGCACACAGCACACAGCGCTGTGTGCTGTGTGCGTCTCTGTCCCGTTTTTGCGCTGTTCTGCCGCCATGATCGTAAACCAACTAGCCCAACTAAGAACCCTAGTGCATCATGGGGGTTGTGTACAGCATTTATTTATCTTGTGGTCGATGCTACATCGGCCAGATGGCGCGTTGTCTGAACGACCGTCTCAGGGAGCACGCGAATCTCATGCGCGGATCTGTGGGCAGCCACTTGGCTAGTCACTGTGCCAAGTGTGGGTGTACCCCCCACGTTCGAAGATTGTCAAGTAATGGCAAGATATGGGGACAGGAGGGCACGCGAAATATACGAAGCTTTTCTGATTCGCAAGGCAGGAACAGAGTGTGTGAGCACCCCGTCTGTAAACTTGTTAGACAATGAATACCGGTATCTGTTGAGTTGAAGTGTCATTTCAATATGTGAATCGGCTTTTTTTGCACATGCGCCGTTGCTATCCCTTTCTCATTGCTGCTTCATCTCCTCGCCCATCCGATTGTGTATATGTATTCCCGTCATCTGAGCAATAAACCGGTTGTTAGTGTGCGCTCTGTCCTATCCTATACATTTTTTCCTGAAACGTCTTGCGCACAAAATAAGGGTTTTCCTTTTAAAAAATGCCGCTGCAGTTAATGCAGCGCGGGCGCTCAGTTGGGCACGGTCCCGAGGTATGGCTGCCGCCGCATTCTAGACAGCGCTCGTCGCGCGCGCAGGTGGTCCTAGCGTGCCCGTAGCGGCCGCAACGGGAGCACTGAAGAGGCCGCGGCAGGCGCGGTCGGACTCTGTGTGTTTGCTTGAAAAGCAAGACCTCTGAGGGGATGGTAGTGCCCTCAAAGGTCAAAGTGAGGCACGTTTCTCGGCGCACGCACGACACGACCGGAACACTCGAAGAGATGTTCTTCGCGATGTCCTCGATGCCAATGGTCGTGTTAAGGCAGGTTGCGCAAAGAAACACGGACACAAGCGAGGAATAAGTACACGGGACAAGCGCTAACTTTAAACTCTACAACCCCAGTGTCCAGTGTACTTATTCCTTGCTTGTGTCCGTGTTTCTTTGCGCTACCTGCCTTAACATAAATTCCCACAAACCAGCCCAGTTATCCGTTCTCGTAAGCCAATGGTCGTGTCAACGCCGTAGACAGTGCCAAGGCATGTGTTGCTGAGCAGGCGTTTTGGCCCGCACCCTCACCTCACACATCACCGCAACTTGAAGTACACTGTAAAAGAAAATTACTCCCAGGTGGGAGTAAAACGCCTGTCCTCTAGCGACCCCCCCCCCTGTTCGGAGTAATTTTTACGCCGGACCTCCGGAGCAAAGTTCTTACTCCGGCTGGCCGGAGCAAGTGCGTGGCACAGCCGGAGTACTTTTCACTGATATTTCACTCCAGCCGACCGGAGTGATTGCGTGGCGCCGCCGGAGCACTTTTTACCAGTATTTTGCTCCGGCTGGCCGGAGGGACTGCGGGGCACCTCCGGAGTATTTTTCGCTGCTTTTTCACTCCGGCTATCCGGAGTTTTCGCGTGGCACCTCCGGAGTATTTTACGAATGTCCTGACTTCGTCCGGACGGAATTGCAGTGCGATGGATCACGAGTATTCTTTTTTAATTCTTTGCTCCGCTGTTTGTTTATTCTATGCTGATCGTGTCACGCATTGGTTAGATAAAGGAATTCTCATGCAAACACTGCAGAGTTGTAGTAGAACTGAGAGGCGGGCGAGTTGGAACTTATCCATCGTTGGGAGCGCACAAATTGACACAAGACAAAAGAAGAAGAATACAGGACCAGCGCTTGTCCTGTCCTCTTCTTCTTTTGTCTTGTGTCAATTTGTGCGCTCCCAACGATGGACTGCAGAGTTACTGTGTATTTTTTCCACAGAGCTCTAGCAGATGAAATTCAGGAGAACACTTGAGTTCTTATTGCTTGATTTATTCAAAATATGCTGCAGTTTGTGGCTGATGACCCAGCATTTCAGAAAAGAAGACAAGAAGGAACAAATATACAGAAAGCCACTAAAAAAGAACACAAGAATACAGATCACATGAAATCAGCAGCACTCAAGTTTTAAGCGCAAGCACGTTGAAATGAAGTCCAGAATGCCGTAAAACGATGCACAAGCAAACGAAGGAAGCGTAGCCGCCGGGAACCATCTCCGAAGGACCATCCATCACATTCATTGACGACGCAAGGGTTCAGCTGACTGTTTCCTGCAAAATTTATCGAAAAACATAATACATGAGAACTGCAAATCATGCCAGAGGCACGAAAACTGAGGACACTGAAGCCGCGGGTACTGAATAAATCCCACACTGTCTGCCTGACCATGAGAACACCCAGGTTCTTAAACGGACCACGCAAAAAAGACAGGACGAGCGCTCCATATCAAGAAGCAGATCACATGTACTCCGGTGTCAGGCAGCCGCTCCATGATAAAAACAAACCTCCGTGCCGCGGACAAAGTTCAAAACGGGAGAAAATTTTCCACATATTTCTAAATCGATACCTC
This sequence comes from Rhipicephalus appendiculatus, assembly GCA_030522465.1. NCBI lineage: Eukaryota > Metazoa > Arthropoda > Arachnida > Ixodida > Ixodidae > Rhipicephalus > Rhipicephalus appendiculatus. Next base: position 35,597 of record JALIZH010019592.1, on the reverse strand, counting down.
TACTTCTGCTGACAGATTCAAAAGCATTTTTTTTCAATAAATGAGCGAATTTTGGTACTCTCGAAGACAGTATCAGGAATACCTCTCCCGATTAACTTGCTAATTTTCTAAAATATTATAGCTGCATGATTATTACAGTCGCATTTTAGTATGCGCTCATCGTCCTACTTCCAGCATATTAGGCACTTACATTTTCTATGCTTGCGGCCTCTTCTTAAGGAAAACGTACCTTCATTCTGCTTTGCAAAAGGAGTCTTCGACAGACGTTGGCGTTGTATTTCTTTTTTTTTAATTTGCAGCGCCCGCTCTGTCGTGAAACTTATCGTAATGAACATTTTTCAAAATAGTTATTGCATGAGAATCTATCGTTTCCAAATGAACAGGCTCGAGCACAAAATAAAGTTTACTCCTACTTAACGAAATAATTTAGCAATCAAAAGTACAAGCATTACGCCACCTATGCCACTTGCATCATCAGTATAGTACACTGACAGAAATGAGGGGAGGTGGACCAGTTCACTCAACACACAGGTCCGTGAAGACGCCTGGCAGGAGGCCACGGATGGTGATGCACGCCGAGGTGTCACAATGTGTGCACCAGGATTCGAGGAATTTTCTTTTCCTTCTTCTGTTCACAGGCCACCGTCGTTGCATTGTCCAGGTCAAAACTGTCTCGTCTTCGCGCACTGTTCGTCAGAGAAAGATAGAAAGGAGTGTTTTATTCTCAGAGAGATATGGGACATGAAGGCGAACATTTTGACAGTTTTCACCTGTTTGGTCGGGGAAATTCAACTCACCCCTACCCCACCTTCTCAACAAAAAAAAAAAGACTGCATTCACGGCCATGGCAGCACGACTGAACACAGAAAAAAAAAATACAGCAGCGCGATAGTTATTTCTCCCATCAACGCAGAAAAGACAGCCAGTTTCTCAAGAAGGTGCCCTCTTTTCTTTTTTTTCTTTCACTACGATCACCCCTCCGCCCAACGACGGTGAGCGGTGCTCTCAAATTGGTTGCAGAAATAAGCGTTCAGCCCCCCCCCCCCCCCCCCCCGGCATCCACAGAAACGTCGCGCACCCCACAATCCGTTTTGCCTAGCAACCCCTCCCTACTTTCCTTTCGCATTCCTCGTCACTGGTCTCGTCCGCCCCTTTCGCCCTTCTTTTTCTTGTCAGGAAAGCACCAGCACGTCCCCCGAAGGGTCAAATATACCTCGAGATTAATATCTCAGATACCACTTATACAATCAAAATAACTTTTTCACCAAAATGAGTAGGTATATGCGTTCTAAAAGTCTGTACCAAACACATTTCCCTAGCCCAATTCGCTAAATTTATAACGAATTAAGGCTGGATTTCACTTATTCCTGTTTTATTAATTCACTTTACATAATAATAATAATAATAATAATAATAATAATAATAATAATAATAGGTCCTTTATTTTTCATCAAGCATATGATGAGGGAGGCAGGGAGAAAAAGCTGACGAGCAGCTTGACTAGCTCCGGCCCCCCCCAAAAAGTGTACACTCAAAAAAATGTACACTTTGGCGCATTTACAGCAGACTGTGCTGAACACAATGAAAAACCAAAAATGACAATCAGAAAGACAAAGTGACAGGCTATTAAGACAGTGTACATGAATAGGGCATAGATAACACCAAGGAAATAGAATCAAAATGGAAGAAAATATTTAGGAATAATACAATGCATTTACATTGAAGACATCATGTAATCACACATTACAACAAATATTCGTAACTAGAGGAACCAGTGTTGAAATTTATCAGCAGTAAACGAGACAACGTATGCGTTAGAAATTAGAAAGAAAACAATTTTGCCTAAAAAAAAACTAAAAGTTGTGTCAAAAATCAAGCATTGGACTATCAAGGGAGAAACAATTGTAAAACTATGAATATAATTAACCGTCAAAATTTGAAAAAAAAAAGTACGCAGATTTTTTGTAGATGATCTCTCCGGTGCAATACTTTGGTTGCTAAACAAGTTTAGTAATTCCGGAAGCTTGTGTTTTAGCATTTGTGTCCCGTAATTTGTTCGACATAAGGGTACTTTCCAAGTCTCTGGATGGCGCACTGAATATGTTTGTATCCTCCTTTCTAAACAGGCTAATTGAGCTAGGAAATGGCCGTTATCTTTAATTTCTGACTTGTATGCTATGGAGAGGCGGTAAGAATACAGAGAGGGAATACGTAGAATATGATGCCTATGGAAAAGCGATGCTGAAGGATGATCGAAAGCCACATTATATATATGCCTTTTCTGGAGTGCGTATAGTATTTGTTTTTTTTTCTGAAGTGCGTATAGTATTTGTAAACTTTGTGAATGTCGTTGATCCCCATACAAGATGACAGTAAGTTACGTTTGAATAAAATAGCGAATTATAAATAAGAAGCTTAACATACGTGGGGAGAGTTCGTCTGTTTAGATACGTTATTCCTACAATGCTAGATAACTTTTGTGCTACGTAATTAACATGGTCGTCCCAAGACATCGTTTCCGAAAATATTACACCGAGTATCTTAAATGTTTTAACTCTATCTATAAGTGCACCGTTATACACTAGAACAGCATCGGTGACCACATCCCTGTTTTTTGGCCGGAAAACTACAGCTTTTGTTTTGGTAGTATTAATCTTTAATGCATTGTAATTGGTCCACTTACCTAGCTGCGTTAATGTATTGTTTGCTCTATCCATTATATCCGATAGTACTGTACCGGAAGAAAAGCAAAGTCGTGTCATCGGCGTAAATTACGAATTTTGTGGTTTTATCAATATTGACAATATCATTTATGTACAAGTTAAAGAGAAATGGACCCAAGATACTTCCTTGTGGAACACCGGACAAAATTGGTTTGATGTCAGAAGAGTGGCCATTTATATTTACAAATTGCTGCCTGCAACCTAAATAAGAGCGAAGAAGGGCCAATACCTTACCGCGAAATCCATACTTTTCGAGCTTTTTTAATAACAGGCTATGATTAAGATAATCAAAAGCCTTCGTGAAATCTACGTAGATACCCAGAGCTAAGTGTCGATGTTCAAAAGCATTCAAAATGAACTCCTTCTGTTCTAACAGAGCGAGTTCGGTTGAGCGCTTTTTCCTGAACCCGAATTGCGCCGTATGTATTATCTGATGTTTATCGCAAAAGTTTATAAGTCTTGACAAAAGAACTTTTTCGAGGCCTTTAGAAAATATCGGCAAGAGAGACACTTGGCCTGTAGTTAGTTAAACTATTTTTATCTCCCTTTTTGTGCAGAACGATTACATTTGGCTATTTGCATTCCTTTTGGGAAAACCCCTTCTGCTAGGGAAAGATTAAAAACATGTGTTAGGCAAGGTGCTATAACGTCTATCACGTGTTTGATAGGTTTTATTTTGATGCCATCAGCGTCGCTACTAGCACTGTTGTTGAGTCCTACAAAAGTAGAAATCACCCCTGTCGTTGTAACAGGGCTAAGGAAAAAACGTTTTGTCGCAACTGCGTTCTAAGTAATGTAGGGCATCGGTCATTAACTTCTCCATTATCAATATTGACGAAATAATCATTGAATAGATCTGCTAATTGTTTTCCACTGAATTCGTCGTTATTCTGTTTTATTTGTGTTAAAATTCCCGAGTGCCTCGATCGATTTAAGAAGGCGTTTAGATTTTTCCACGTTATGTCTGATCTTGATGCAGACATGGAAAAAAAGGTCACAGAAATAAGTATCCTTAGCCTTTCTAATTTCGTTCGTTAGACTATTCCGATATGTTTTGTAAGTTCTGAGTAACTCAACATCCCGAGTTTTAAGAAATTTTTTAAACATTCTGTCCTTAACATGAATCTTGCTTAGTAATTCTGGCGTAATCCATGGCTTACGAATTTTTTTTTGATGTTCGTAAAAACTTGTGTGGAAATGACTGATTATATAGAGACAAAAAATGATTCACAAATTTACTATATGCGCAGTCGGGATCACTTTCTTTGAATATTCCGCTCCAATCAAAACTTTCTACTTTCTCTCGGAAAGTATCCAATGTTCGAGGTGTTATTTCTTGAAAGCACATTTATTGTGCGTTAGATGTTCTAAGCGTATTTGTATACACAAATAAATATATACTGTTGTGGATCGCTAATGTCTGTACTCATGACTCCCGCCTTTCGTCGAGAGGGATGTATATTTGTTATGAATAGATCAAGTAACGAAGAAATTGTAATGGTGAGTCTTGTAGGCATGGTAATAACATTATTACAGCCAAATGAACAAATTGTTTGTTCTAGCGTTCTTTTGTTAGCAGTGTCAGCTAACATATTTACATTAAAATCTCCTCCTAGTATTACATCACATTTATGTTCACCTACGTAGGAGAGGAGGGATTCGAGAAAACGCATAAAATTTTGAAAATTGCCGCTTGGTGGTCGATAAACAACAGCCACTAAGGATCGGTTGGAGATCATAGACAGGCATTCATAATCAGTGTTCATGCAACAGAACTCCGGTAACATATCGCAAACAATATGGCTTTTCACCATCATGTATACACCGCCCCCTCTGCTAGCAGTTCTATTTAGCAGAAAATTTTGATACCCAGGTATACTGAAAGTATTGCTTTTTTCGACATACCACGTTTCCGTAAGCATGATTATATCAAATGCGTTTTCTAGCTGGTTGAATAGCACCTCCAATTGCGTTCCCTTGTTTACAGCGGACTGTACATTCAGATGAAACATTTTGATAGAGCTAGTCTGCTCACATCTACACAACTGTCGAAATTTCCTCCGGTTCCGTAAAATCAAGAACTGCCATGATCGAAATTCAAATGAAAGTAGTACTAAACACTAGGAATACAAGGCGTCTTATTCTATTCTCTCTAAATCAGCAGCGTCACGCACAATGACTGCTCTGTCTCCATCCTTCTTTCTGACAAAAATTTTGCCATTCTTGTGCCACGCATACCTGTAGCCATGGTCCTTGGCCCAGGCTTTTGTCTGTCCTAGCAGAATTCTGTTAGCTTTCGTCAGATTCTCCAGAATGTAACACTGTTCTTTGGATTCTTTCAGTACATGTCGCTTGCTCAGAAATTCTTCCCTCACTGACTGCTTTGCGAAGTGAACTATAATTCCGGGTGCTTTGTCACGAACAGCACGAAGCCGGTGTATCGACACGATGTCGTTGTCGGTGAGCTGAGGCAGACCCATTGTTCGAGCTATGTCATTGACCTTCTGCAATGTGTTTTCATTTTTTGAAACCGGGATCCCGTGGAATTCAAGATTTAGTTTTCTACTGTGCCACTCGAGTTCATTGATTTCCTGTGTGACATTTTTTGATGCAGAAATTGCCTCGTGGCTTTCCAGTTTCTGCACTCTGTTCTTTATATCCGCAATTTCTTTGTCCTGGCGACGGATGTGGTTAAGGATTTCATCATATTGACTAGACATCATTTTTCGAGATTCCGCTATGCTTTCCACCGTGCCCTTCAGTCCCAGCAGTCCATCAAGTTTTTCATTCATACTCAAGAACAAGCTTGCTAAGTCTACCTCGTCACTATTAGATTTGGAGCCTTCAACACATTTAGACTTCTTTGATTTGCATGTCGAGCATCGCCACGACCTACGCCACGCTTCGCTTTTTGACTTGTATGTGCTTAAAGCCTATGGAACACTTTCCGAAGTGATAGCGACACGTACACCCTTCACACATAAAACCTTCTTCATCTGAGCACGAGCGTTTGCAGCATGGGCAAGTCTCAGCTTCTAAATCAGACATATCTACGCGAAACGTCTGCCAATGTCACCGAAGGTCACAAGGGTCACATGAACTTGCAATACACATGCGGCAATATGAACACTCGATACAGCTTTGGCAGCGGCAGCAGCGATAGGACTTATTTAACGTTATTAGAGCAGAAAAAAAAATCCACACTAACCTGAAAAAATTGATGCAATGAGCTTGAGTACGCGTGTGCGCACAGCCTGCCGCCGCTGCCAAAGTGTGAGGAAAACCCGCCAAAAGCCAAGAAGGAAGCCACGGGAAAACGTCACTGTACGTCACGCAGAAGTAGGCAGATGGCACGCCAGCAACCGTCGGCGATAGCAGCAGGAACTGCTGGCACGGGCGTCACCACTTCGATAAATCAAAATAATTTATACGTAATGAGAAGCCTCGACCTGGCGTTTATTAATATGGAAAGCGACAAATATTACCGTTTATGTAGAGTGACCAGACCAAAACATCGTTTAACCAATTAGGTTTACTTATAAAAATTAATAACCTTTTATCGAATCAACCCACAACTATGATGTTTTCTATTAATGCATATCTACAGAGAGTCAATCAGCGCTCCAAATATTACAGTGGTGTGCTTAAAATTACTGAAGTTTTTAGGGGCGAAGCTCCTTAGGGCGTAGGTAGTCCGGCGTCGTCCTGCGTCGTTGTCGTCGTCGTAGTAGCCACCCCTGTGCGATGACGATGACGCTGCCATCACGGCACAGCACTGTGCCGCGTAGTGAGTACATGGAATGTGCCCACTATGCGTCATAACTATGACGCTGATGATGACGATGACGATCGCGATGCCATACAACACATGGCATCGCGATATGGTCTCACATGCATATCGTTTGACCACATGCAACCAACCACCATCCGAGGAAAGTGCATCGATCTTGTCTTTGCAAACTTTCCACTACGACCCATCCAGGAACCGCTCTCCCTCCATTGCACCGACCATAAAGCCGTTATAATGAAGGGGGAACGGAAGCCACGGCTTATGTAAACGGTAACCACGACCAACGAAGAAACGAAAACAAAACGGAAAATCACGGCTCACGAATAATATAAATTTCTTGTAAATATACACACAGTGTTTGTCACGTCTGTGATGATGTACTGGGCGAATTGCACGGAAGATTCACGGTTTACCGATGAACCTCCGGAGCTTCGCCTACTCATCATCATTCACTCCGTGGATACGCTGTGATTTTTTTATATTAAGAAAGAAAAACACGTGTTCCAAACAACGCATATTCAAAATTTTTCCCTGAATTTTTTTACTGCCATCTTGCACACCTAGCCTAGTCTTGATAACCTACTTGGTTATCAACACAAAATTACTCGATTTTAGCACTTTTTGAAAAGCATAACACAGAGAAGTCAAGAAGAGCTCACTCACCAGTTTTGCGCCGCACCAGCGACCGCCGGATTGTTCGCCACTCGCGAGATCACAATGTGTCGTTCGTTGCACAGAACCATCACATGATTAAGGTTCCCGCAACTCCATTCTGTCGATGACAACCTTCGTTGACGCTTGTAGTCGCTTGTGATGTCCACAAGGTGCACATAACGATTTTTTTCCCGAACGCGGGCGAAGGGTTCGCGCAATCCTCGCTGCACTTCGATTCGGGTGGCTTGGCCTGCGACATATTTGTTTGTGGGGACGGCCGCCCGGCGAGGCTGTCTACGTCACTTCTAGCAAGTTTTAGCAAGTTACGTTCCTCTTTTCCCGTTCGTTGACCTTTTTTGCCAGTGAAGGCGTCCCAACACCACAAAAGCTTTTTCAAACGTTATTGCGGGGTTGTCCAGCCTCATTGTTGCCTCTCAGCCTACGCATTGTTGACGGGACGCCTGTCGTGCGGGGGGACGCTTTGTCACTGGAAAGGAGGAGCTGTGCCCGCACTGCGCCGGAGTATTTGCGGAGCATCCACCGGAGCATAAGTGAGTCGCTGGAGCACTTACGGAGCATCCACCGGAGAAAAATCAGGGAACTCGTCCCGCTTCCCTCCGTCCATCGCCCACCGAAGTAAAAGGGTAGAAAACGAATGTATATGCTCCGGAGCATTCCGGTTTGAGTGAGGCTACCGGAGCTGAGCGGGAGCACCATCCCCCAAAACCTCCCGGCTGGGCATATTTTCTTGTACAGTGTGGGTAGATACAAATTGTCAAACACCTGTGGCGCATACCCACATACCCTGGTATACGGGTATGAGCCACACGTGTCTGGAGAAATGGGTTGACGACGTACGTGACGGGATTTTCACGTTATTGAAGCCACAACCAGCCAGAGATATTCGTGAAATCCTCTTGCCCTCCCATATTAATTTTGGTCGACCTCAATTAATGGAAGGCGATGACGAGAGCATTCCGACGTAGGCGGCTAGATAGATAGATAGATACGTAGATAGAAACGCTCAAAGTGCTTACAGTACGCAAAGAAATGCTTCGCATTAAAAAATGATGCGTGGCTGTGTGGTATAACACCTGCTTGCCATGCAAACAGCCTGGGTTCGATCCTCACTCAGACCCGGAAATTTTTATTATTTATTTTATTTGCATCTTTCTCGATTTTTCGGTCCACGGACAAGATGATTTTTCGCTGACAACAAACGACGCCGACGCCGGAATTTCTGCGCAACGAGCTCTTTAACACTATCACGTAAAAATCCGTAAACAGGGGTTGTGTGCTCGAGCCGACGTTTCGACAAGCGGACTTGTCTTCCTCAGAGCTAGAACTGATTTCCTTAGCGCTAGCGTGTATATGCGTCGTACTCTCTCATCCTTCCGAACAAAGGGAAGGAGGGTAACTGTGGATGCGGGGAGCGAGAGTGGGGGTGGGGGGGGCGTGACGAATTGTGTGAGAAAAAGGGAAGGGGTGTTCAGTGAATAAAAGAAAAAGAAGAGGGGTCAGATGTTCCGCTGAATCACGGTTGCCAGAAGAAACACCACTTAACCATGGTAGGCTTGAAATTTGTAGGAGGGCTTGACTCTTTTTGGTTTTCGTTGGGTGACTTCCTTCAGCGTCACCTGAAGGCACTTACGCCGGCGGATCCGTTTGTGCTCAAACATTCAGACACTTTTGTGGAAGCCTTGAAGATGGGAGTGCAGGGAGCCAACTACACGTTGTCGGTGGACATTGAGGACTGTTCTACTCTGCACCACATGTATCACATTAAGACATCGGCCAAACGGGCCGATGTCTTAATGACAGACTAAGAGAGCAGTCGACTACGCTGAAAGCTCAGAATGACGGGGCGCAGCTTCCTGCGCATTGCAGGAAGTGCGGTTGCACAGCATTTTTCGAGGAGGCAGACGTAATGAGTCGGAAAACAGGGCAAGCATGAAAGAGAGATTCTAGAAGCGGACCAGATGAAGATTGCAGTAGACGCGTGCATCAGTGCGTCTTCGGTGCATTTGACGATGGAGGAAACAAACTTCCTCACAGCAGTTCAATGTTTAACTAATTAAATGTACACCCCTTCAAGCTATCTTGGATTGTAACCGGATTTCCCAGCGATCTGGCGGTTTTTTTGTGACACTGTCTGCTGTCAATGGCTCGCGCATAGGCTTTTTTGGTGTGAACCTTTTTCGAATAAACTCAGTTGCAGGTAAGCGTCTTTTCTGTCGTGTGCTCTTTCTTCCTGACCAAGTGCGAGCTCCCTAATGCAAGTTCCCTTTTACTTCCACAATTTCTACAAGCATCCCCCCCCCCCTTCCCGCGCCCCCCGCATCAACAGTTGCCCTCTGCCCCTTCTTTGTTCGGATGTAATATTGGGTACGAAGTATATACTAGAGCACCGCACGGGCCGTGTTCGGGGCCCGGCCCGGACCCTCAACTCATTGAAGTTTACTCGCCCGAACCCGGCCCGGTGACTCAAAGCAAGACCCGGGCCCGGCCTGAACCCGAGAAAAAATTTAGCTTACCCGGCTCGGCCCGGCCCGACCGCTGTCGGGCCCGAGCCAATAATATATAGGTGATCTTGCCCGACCGTAGAATCGACAGCAAGGCGTTTTAAGTGGCAAATATTAAGCTTCGCTAACAATTATGCTTGAACTTGAGGTAAATTTTTGAAAAAAGAGGGTCATGGTGGAAACAGTTTAGCGGACAAAGTGGGTACGATGAATGTTTGTTCCGCCGCGGCGTACTGCACTTATTTTTTTTCTGCAAATGCAATGGGGATCCTCAAGAGCGTTTTGTAACAGATATTGTAGAATAACGGCTAGGTGGGCCAGTTGGTTTGGGTTCAGACTGATGTATTACGGCAGCGCGGTAACGAATACAACGGACAAGATGAAGACAGGACATGCAAGGTACTCACAACTGTTGTCAGTTGTGAGTACAGCGCATGTCCTGTAACGAATACAACGGACAAGATGAAGACAGGACATGCGCTGTACTCACAACTCTTGTCAGTTGTGAGTACAGCGCATGTCCTGTCTTCATCTTGTCCGTTGTATTCGTTACCTCGCTGCCGTAATACATCAGATATTGTAGCTAGGAAAGTTATATGCACCACGAGTGCAGTTTCGATAGGGAGTGAAATAAAAAAAGAGGAGACAAAGAACAGAAGGCTCTGTGTTCTGATTGCGCTGTCTATTAAGATTTAAAGCCGGCAGCCAATCGTACATCCTTCTGGATGTGCTGTAGCTGTCTTCAGCATAGCAGCACCTTGTCACAGCAAGAGAAATTATGGAAGAAAACCAAACTTCTCACTTTTGTCGTAAATGAAATAACCTAGATAAAAATTACAATGAGCCGTGTGCACCATGTGCAGTTTTTAAGAATACGTATGAGCAGCCGTAAGGAAGAAAAAAAAAGTATTGGGTCACAGCATTCTGTTCACATATCGCACCACTGCTTATATACAGTCTATAAATTTTATGGCATAGTATACAGCTTATTTTTTTCACATGTTATTGTGTGAGAAATCAAATTATCAAGAGTATTCGGATTGAAGCACTTCTTGCGTGGTTGCATCACATATCCTGTAGGCTGTCGCGTTAAAGTTTCTTGCACTGTTTGCGCTAGCCGCCGGGGCGCACAACATCCGCCTTGCGAGTTGTGAGGGTACCGGCGGTTGTTGTTCTTAACTTCCACCACTTGAAGCAAATTTAGGATGTCTTTGTGAACCTCTGCAGAAGGAACATAGCTGTGCAGCTCATCCCTTCATTTCTCTCGTTCTCCTACTTCATGCCACTTTTCAATATCATTTATAAAACTCCTGACTGATGGCTTCTCCTTGCATTTTTCAGCAAATGGATGTTAAGCACGGTCCGCACCGTGCTTTTTTTTTATAGTAGTATAATGGTTCACGGCTTCCCAACGATGTTTTGCCGGTAGAAGGTGACCATTCGACTGCGCGGGTAGGGCTGGCACAAGGTGGACGAAGAGATGTAGATCTATTTTTGGGGTTCGTACTAGTTCGGTAATAAAGGCGCGACTAAGCTTCTCGGCGTTTACTCATTGAATGGATATGGCTCGACGTAAGAGGATATTACTCGGCACGGAGATCGTAATTGTCGTTTCCCCAGCCAGATATTTCGCCAAGCGAATCTACTTTGCCCCATGCCTTGTTTAATGGACCTATGATATTTATGCCCATTCCAACGATTTAACTGCAGTATCAAGTAGCTCTCGCACTATACAGCGCAGACGCCTCAAACACGCGGCCCGCTGGCTGAACGCGGCCTGCGGACCTCTCGCTATCGGCCCGCGGCTCGCAAATGACTGTCTTCGTTCCATTTTTTAAATTTTCTTTATAAGTACGTTTCTGAGCTACTCAGGCATCACAGGTCTAAAACATTTTTTTTTTCGTGAGGCACGCTCTGCGGTCACCAGGTGTTGATACATAACCATGAAACGAATATTTCAGCATCGGCGTCCAGATTTTGGTCATTTTAGAGATAGGTATCGATATGGTGTTGGAAACTAGCCACCAAATCTCCCTCATAAATGACCCGTGTATGATATGGGAAAGCTCTTCTTTCAAATGACAATTGTCATATTGTACAACCTAGCCGCCCCTCCCCTATCCCGGCTTCGTCACTGTGCTGGCTTTTGTGGGAGCACATTTTCGTGCATATACGGACCGGTAGCTGATGTGAGTGTAGATGTGAGTGTAAAAATAGAAGTAGAAGGTCTCTTGTTCCTGCATATACATAAGAAATGGACCGTACAAGATTACTTCGTTACAAAATGCGCCCTTGAAGTCACCGGCTATGAACCCGGACCACCGCCGGCGACCGCCGGCGACCGCCAATTTAGCCATGGCGTGTGTGACATCACGTGCTTCATGGAGTGGAGCCATCGTCTTCCACATGTTTCAGCCGCCCAAAACTTGTTCACTTTTAACGCCAAGCTGAGGAAAGCTGAAATAGTTCCATTGTAAGCGCAGCTGACCATGCAACAATATTGCTGGCCTGAATACAGACGCTTGCAATGGAAGCGTCTTCTTACGTCACGGCTCACTAGTGCGCCAGTGTTGTGAGAATCTGGGGCCGATCGCGTGTTTATGAAAATATTCATTACAAATTAAGTGCTGGACCAAATTCGCTGAAATTTCGCCTTATTTGTGAACAGGAATAACCCACGTTACATCGATTATGAACGAAAATTGGGTGTCATGGCATCTAAAGCGAGGACTGGAACGTTGACCAGTTTTGGCTCTGTGATCGCTCGTGCGATGATAACTTGGGCCAGTTGGTTGCGCTGCCGGTAAATATCAGAATATATACTAACCGAGCAGTGGCCAAGCAGCAACAAATACGGCAAAAAAGAATATTAGCTTCTTCTTAATTTTTAAACATTTTTGGTCAGAAAAGCATCTTATAGAGCAGGAGAATGCCCCATCAAGTAAGTAAAACTCGTATCTTACACTCTCTCTAAGCGTTAGGAAGGTAGTCAAGTCAAGGTTGGCAAGCGTGAACGCTTAGCGTGAAAGTGCTTCACGCATAAAACAAACTTGCAAAAAATCTCATCCTCTCACGCTTCGCAAGCGTAATTTTATCGTTTCATAAGACGTAGCGCATCATGACAGGGACATAGAAGAAAGACAACACACACACACAGCGCTAACTTGCAACTAATGGTTTTATTTGCAATCCCACATGTCTTTTATACAAAAACAGTAGATCGATAAAACCGAGGGAACAACATGTAAAGATACAGCACTGAGCCTGCACTTGTCATCACTAATCACAACAGCTGCACCCGTCAACGTCAAAGCGATGATTAGGTACTTCGTTTCTTTACCCAACAAAGCTAAAGAAGGCACACTGACACAGTTTTCTTTCATTTTTTCGATTTCAAAGGCTTCAATTATTTCGCGCGTAGTTTAGCAGCGGGCCCTATTTAGGATGCGGGTGTTTTGAAACATTGGGGCGCAACCACACCTCTGACAATGAATTCCCAAATGACCAGATAGAGCTTTCTCTACATTGTACTGGTGCTCCCTAAGTCTCCCTTAAAGGCCAACTCCGGAGGTTTTTCGAGGTCAATGGATCTCAATGAAATTCGCTGGGTACGTTCCTTTGCACATTTCCGTCATTTATGCCAAATTTCAAGCTTGAGACATGCGCTGATTGTTTGTAAATGAATTTTAAAAATTGTCTGCAAACGCCCACCCGGCTACCCACAATTATTGGCAACATTGCGTGTGTGACGTGTTGGTTTGCCGGTCGACGGAAGTGACGCAGCCGATGGGTTCGCTAACTTTGGCCGCTACAGCGTATATTGTGCTGGTCACAAGCTGACGGTGTTTGGCCGGCGCTTCGCTGGTTTGGTGTGCGATTTTCTGTTCTCCGTGGAGGAGCGTGTGATATTCCGCGCCGGCGGGACCAGCATGCCTTGCACGACTTCCGGTTCGTAACAAACTACTACGTCATACTTGGACAGTACACTCGGTTGGGTTTCGGTTTCGGTATTGCGCCTTTTTGCTTATTAAAAATTATTTTCGAATTCGCTGAGCATTTCAGCTATCGGGCGCGTGACAAGAGTGTCTCAGGAACATAAAAACACCATTATCCTGACACGGTCCAAAAAAATCGCCGGAGTTGACCTTTAAGTTCACGCACCTTCCAGTTTGGCCTATGTACACGCGTTCACATGTCAAAGGAATACATTACACAACGCCTTCACTGCAATTGACAAATTTTTCTCGGAGCTTGATCATGCATTCCCGTTTCCCGCTATTGTCTGCATTAACCTTTTTGCACATCCCTTGTAATCGTTCGGGAGCAGAAAACAGCACGTCCGCACCGGCATTTCTTGCTATCCTTCGCAAATTATGCGAAATGGCGTGCATGTAGGGCACTACAGCAACCTTGGCTGCTTTAGTGGAGGCTGCCTGCTCCCTGGCGTTTGCCCTTCCCTTCCTGCTCACATTTTAGGCGACGGCGGTTAACAGGTGGGTGGGATAACCAGAATCCATTAAACGTTTAGTTTGGGCCCACAAGCTTGCATCAAGCTTATGGTGACACGTATTCATCAGTGAATTTTTGAAAACAGGAATTTATCACAGCACGCTTTACCAATTTTGAGTGAGATGTAAACGGAAGAACCGGTTTATTTGCTCGCGGATCATAGCTCCAGCACACCCCTGCTGGCGAAAAATAGAGCCCGAGGTCTAAAAATCTTATGAAGTTCTCTGTAGGTACTTCATGCGTCAGCACCAGGGGAGACAACTCTGTCATGAACATGGTTAGCGTTTGTGAAACGGCCGCGTCAAAATTGTTAGGTTCATTATTAGCAACAATCAGGTAGTCATCAACGAACCTAAAAACAGCAACAATATTCGTGTGCTTCACACGTTCATCAAGAACCTGGTTACGTTTTGCCAAAAAGAGGTCGCTCAAGTATGGGGCGATACATGAACATGTGCATATACCATTCTTTTGTTTCACAGTGTTCCCATTCCACGTCGCATAAGTCGAGTTAAGATAAAAGCAAAGGAGCTCCAAAAATTGTTCACTCGACACACCGGCAGCATTTTGGAATTGAACCGCTCCTAATCTGTCGATACCTTCGGACACACACGCCATCAAATCGGCCTGAGGGAGGGTGTAATATAGATCTTTAACATCGATTGAGAATGCTAAAAGATTCGCGCTTTCCTTGTCTGTAAAGAAATCTAGCACTTGTTCCGATTTTTTCACCAAAAATGGGTCGTTAAGAGGTATCAACTTCAAGTGCTTTTGTAAAAACACTGCAATGCACTTTTGCCAGGTTTCATTCTCCGAGATGATCACTCGGAAAGGGCAGTCAATTTTATGCGTTTTCGCCGTGAAAAATATGTCTAGATCCACTTTTTTTGTCTTCTCCATCAACCTAGCCAGGCCTCCAAGACTAAAGCTTTTGCAAAGCTTTTTTGCGGTAGATCGCACTTTGCCTAACGAAATTTCGTTGTGGGTATCAAAAACCGAATCAATGGCCTCCAACGCCTTCATTTGATACATCGATTTACGCATAACCGCGAAACCGCCGTCTATATCGGCCGGTAGCAGCGCGAGCGAGTTGTCCTTCAAGTACTTAATAGTCCCCAGTACGGAAACCCTCCCGCCCGGAGGACGGACACGCATGAGTACGTCGACACCTTCAGATACACACCTGTCTACGTCGCCTTCGGGGACTTGTTTTGAGACCTGCCGAACCATCCCTAAAAGTTCCGGGCTGGACTTGCGTGGCTCGACGGCGAACTTAGGTCCACACTTGAGCACCTGTTGCACCTTGTCGGGTAAGTTCACATCACCAATAACGTGAAGAGGATTCGATGGTGCGGAGGTATGATCCGCGAGCAAATAAACCGGTTCTTCCGTTTACATCTCACTCAAAATTGGTAAAGCGTGCTGTGATAAATTCCTGTTTTCAAAAATTCACTGATGAATACGTGTCACCATAAGCTTGATGCAAGCTTGTGGGCCCAAGCTAAACGTTTAATGGATTCTGGTTATCCCACCCTTCTGTTAACCGCCGTCGCCTAAAATGTGAGCAGGAAGGGAAGGGCAAACGCCAGGGAGCAGGCTGCTTCCACTAAAGCAGCCAAGGTTGCTGTAGTGCCCTACATGCACGTCATTTCGCATAATTTGCGAAGGATAGCAAGAAATGCCGGTGGCGACGTGGTGTTTTCTGCTCCCTAACGATTACAAGGGATGTGCAAAAAGGTTAATGCAGACAGTAGCGGGAAACGGGAATGCATGATCAAGCACCGAGAAAAATTTGTCAATTGCAGTGAAGGCGTTGTGTATTGTATTCCTTTGACGTGGGAACGCGTGTACATAGGCCAAACTGGAAGTTGCGTGAACTTAAGACTTAGGGAGCACCAGTACAATATAGAGAAAGCTGTATCTGGTCATTTGGGAATTCATTGTCAGAGGTGTGGTTGCGCCCCAATGTTTCAAAACACCCGCATCCTAAATAGGGCCCGCTGCTAAACGACGCGCGAAATAATTGAAGCCTTTGAAATCGAAAAAAATGAAAGAAAATTGTGTCAGTGTGCCTTCTTTAGCTTTGTCGGGTAAAGAAACGAAGTACCTAGAATCATCGCTTTGACGTTGACGGGTGCAGATGTTGTGATTAGTGATGACAAGTGCAAGCTCAGTGCTGTATCTTTACATGTTGTTCCCTCGGTTTTATCGATCTACTGTTTTTGTATAAAATACATGTGTGATTGCAAATGAAACCATTAGTTGCAAGTTAGCGCTTTGTGTGTGTGCTTTGTCTTTCTTCTATGTCCCTGTCATGATGCGCTACGTCTTATGAATCATGAATCCCAACCAACTAGCCCGGCAACGTGCCTTAGTGATTTATCGCGCGAGTCATGCCTAGGAAGCGTGATTTTTTGGCGTGAAAGCGCACCACACTAAGAACAAGCGTGCCAAAAATGGTCCGCAATAGCGCTTACTACGCGTGACAATATTTAGGGTGATATAGAGAAGCGCTTTAAAAACAGACGTGCGAAGAGACACGCCACACGAAGTCACCATCCACTGATTCTCCATATTTGCAGAGAAACGCCCATTGACTGCAAGGTTCAGCACGCAGGGCTTCTGTGCTGCAGTGTGCCCAAGGCAAGCCCACAAACATTCGCGGAAGTCACTGCGAGAACATTTGTACGAAGGCTTAGTCACTTAACTACGCAAATTCACATTTTTCATATGTTTCATTGTTACTGTTTCACTGTTACTGGCGACCAAGCCTGCCCTGTTTATTGTTATATGAACAAACTAAAAGGAAAGCTAACTCGCCGCACACATATCCCCCTCTTGCGCGGATGAGAAGGTCAGGAGTCGTATAACGCGACTTTTTCTGGAAAAATTCAGCTGAGATACTTGTTGCTCTTTCGACGTAACACGTAATATTTACTATGTAGTGTTGGCCCAAGATCAAGCACACTATCTAGGTATTACTCATAATGTGCCTGTCCACGAAAGGCATTTCGTGTCGCATAGCATTAGCATTTCAGGCACCCTTCCAAAGAACGTAAACGGGACGACCTTGTTACAACTGCCAAGCTCCGAAACTTGTTTCTCACAACTGCGTAACGCTCGGGGTCATTATTTTCCTAAAACCTTGACATAACGCAAGCCAATAAGCAGGTCGCGCAGACAGCAATGCGGTCGCTATTGGTTGCTGTCCCGTTGGGAATAAACAACGCCATAGAGCGCCCGCGATCCCGCGCAGGGGCCGCTAACGTTGTTGGAGGACGAAAAATTGCGTAACCAAATTCACGGGCGCATCCGTCTTATTACCTAATACAATACTGCGCATGGCGGTTTACGTTCCTAGCAAAGTAGGTGAACGCTACGGAGTTCAATTACAACGCCCGCTTTTGTTTTTCTCGGGAGCTTGATCAAATCTCGATCGTGAGTGAGAGGTGCTTCTGCTAGATGGAGCGTGACGGCAAGAGGGAAAGCCTCCGAAGCCAGCTTTCCGCATTGCTGGTTCACTCGTACGGATAGACGCTTCGCCTCTGCAGTGGCTTCTCATCGCTCCTCTGCAGCCGGCGAATGACGGACTCTTGTCGCTACGACTTCAACACTAAAAGCTGAAGAATAGCCACCACCGCCTACCGCTCCAGGTGAACCCTAAGTAATGCGGATCATTATAATGCACGCGCCACAGCGATTTCCATTTTTATAGCAATGCACTTTTTTCGACGTATACTTCCCATCAAATGTCCCTGTTCAGCTCAAAGCGGTCGTTGCGAGAGTAAAAAGAAAAAAAAAAGAAAAAAAAGTGTAGAGGTATTTGGATGTGACGTGTTCCCATCGGCATGAATTAATTTCTTTTATTCCAGCGTGCTGCGTCACCGAAACAATTGCCCACTTTTTTTCGGTTCCTTTGTTATCAATTTTTTCATCCTATATTATTACACGATTTCTATGTTGTCTAGCCCAAGAGAGATAACAACAAAGCCGAGTTAAAAATTTTCCTAAATTCGTCCTTGCGCACGCAAGATAGCACGAAGTGTATCAACAACAAATGCACGTTGACTCATCAGTTTTGTAAATTGCTCGCTTAGGACGCAAGGTCATGCGAATGTGGAGAAATGAAGGTATTAAAAATAACAGTCTTATACTTAAGACAACGGTTATTATGCCCCTATGCTCATGGAAAAATTCTTTCGCCGAGAACAAAACGTATCTTGCTTAAATAATAACAATATCTGGTGTTTTAGGTGTCAAAACCAAGATACAGTTATGACGGATCTCTTAGTGGAGGGCTCCGGAAATTTCGACCATCTGGTGTTCTCTAACGTGCCCTGACATCGCACAGTAAACGAGCCTCCAGCGTTTCGCCGTTCCCGCTAGTGCCACGTGTATGACTCGGTGATTAATCTGTGCTCAACTTGAGCATCCATCCCCATCGTGTGTTTATGTTCAGTGCACATGTGTTTTGATATTTAAAAGCAGATCTCTTACCATACTTTTAATTCAAAGTAATGTGTGGATGCTTAACAAATGGCATATCTTTTTGAAATGAAATATCAACGAATTCTTTTGCGCTGGGAAGTTGTGTTTTGCATCTACCGCTGTTGAAATGCCGTTCGAATGATCCCTCTTATATTGCGTATACAGAGTTTTTTTAGAAGATTTGTCAAAAATCCCCAAAAAGAAGGGCGGGGGGGGGATGCAATATTTGCTCGCTGCCTTCACAATTACTTTTTCACTAGCAGCATGCATTTTAAGGTCGGCAATGATTGTATGTACGAAGTATTTAAATACATTAAATTAACTTTTTATTGAGTGGAGACAGGCGGTCGGGTGAAATGGGACAACTGAAGTCCTTCATTTCGAAAAAGCGCCGCGTTCAGCAATTATTGCATAGTAATAAAATTCGAGAAATTCACCAACGAAACCACAATCGAAGCGCCCATGTGCGCAACTACCAGCCAATCAGAATGACGTCGCTATTCCCAACAACTATAGCTGAGGTGTTTGTTCTTCTGCATTCGTTAACGTATGTGCGCCGTGGGAGCTATAGTCACAAAGCGCACGCCCACTACACGATGTCGCCCGATGGTTGATACAACCACGCTAACTCATTCAAACCATCTCGCAAGAACATGACAATTGCGCTGTTCGACGTCTCGGTTTGCGGTTTCCATGGTGAATTCCGCAATAATTACCAGAGCCCGGTTTCTCGAAATCTCAGAGCGGCGCTCGGCTCTTCGCTTGAATGACTGCAGTCCTCCCGTTTGACCTAATCACCACGCTCCGATAAATAAAAAGTGTGTTAACATCATTAATCTATTACAGCTACAAGAAAAATATTCAGAAGGCAGGTAACAAATACCCCATTTTCCTTACTCAATAATTCCAGAAATATTTTTTTTTATTTCGAAAGTTTGCCCAACGGCATACATAGTTAAATGTACAGATAGAGGCCCGGTTCTACTACACAGCCATAAAGTTTTTCCATACCATACCATACCATAGAGGCCGGTTTCCGCTATATACATCAGCAGTGCTCTATGGTGTGGCCCATAGAGCCACAAATCATAATCCGGTGGTCTCGTCAGCGCTACCTGAGAACAGTGGGCCTTCATCCGACGAGACCACCGGAAACATTTCTTGGAACGCCTTTTTATATACTTTAGACCTATAGACCGGAACACAGCGATTTCCATGCGTCCCGCCATATTTGCTAGAGTGCCTCGATGCGCTCGTTCACCTCCGCTCCGTTCAGGGTGGAGACAAGCGCGTCGTCTGCTACAGCGGTCGCCATTACTGATCCCAATCGTTAATGCGCGCACTGCCACCGCGCGCATTGGCAGCCTTTTGCTCACGAGTAAAGACACTTTGGGCTGGACTTGCCTTCGCAAACGCATAATCATTCACGGATGTTGCTAGTTATAGGTTTGTAGGCACGTATCACAGCAAGTAATCGAATATTTCGCGCCTAAAGGTGTTGCAGGACGTAATGACCCTCACCGCCGGCGCGGCCGCTGGCTGCGGCTGAGTGGTGCACAGCTGCTTTGCATCACTGAGAGCTGGAGGCATCACTATTCACTTTTATACTTTGCGGGTGTATATGTTCGTTTATTTATTTATTTATTTTTACACCGCATACACACAGCATTTCCCAACATGCATCAGCAGTGATAAATTTGCTGACGTGAGAACCCTAAGGTTTAAATTACTCGCTGTTTAGCTAAATCTTAAAGCGAATAGAATTCGCGCGCAAGGTTCCAAGGCTGCTGTTTTATGTGACCGATTGCCGGATATATTCGTCCTCGTGTCCTCCTATTGAATGCCTATTTAAAATACGGCTGTATTTCCGATTTCGAGAAAATACCAGCGAAAATTCGGTAAGCATCACAATGTCGTTTAGCGATCGCAGCGGAAACGACTCCTAGAGGATTCCTAGAGGGGAGAGAGGGGGTGAGCGTAGGAGAGGAGAGAGGAGGAGAGGACGCGCATGCGCTGTGGGGATGTGGAACGCGGACGCCGCTCTGTAGAGTAGAGATTGCTAGAGGAGAGAAAGGGGGTGAGCGTTGGAGAGGAGAGAGGTAGAGGGGACGCGCATGCTCTGGAGGGGTGTAGGACGCGGGCGCCGCTCCGTACAGTAGAGGATTCCAAGAGTAGAGAAAGGGGTGAGCGTAGGAGAGGAGAGAGAGGGGGAGGGGACGCATGCGCTCTCGGGGATGTGGGACGCGGACGCGGCTCCGTAGAGTAGAGGATTCCTAGAGGAGAGAAAGGGGTGAGCATAGGAGAGGAGAGAGGGGACGCGCGCCGCTCCGTGGAGTAGAGGATTGCTAGAGGACAGAAAGGGGGGTGAGCGTTGGAGAGGAGAGAGAGGTGGAGGGGACGCGCATGCTCTGGAGGGGCTGTAGGACGCGGGCGCCGCTCCGTACAGTCGAGGATTCCTAGAGGAGAGAAAGGGGGTGAGCGTAGGAGAGGAGAGAGAGGGGGAGGGGGACGCGCATGCGCTGTGGGGCGCGGGAAGGAGGGATGGACTAAGCCCCCGCAAGCACATCCAAGCAAGATCAAGGAATGGAGTCAACCTGGGCGACAGACACCACCTGCCTAGCCATTGCAAAGCTGCCCCTCTATGCTCTCGGCCATGACTCTGGTGACTGTAGTGGTGGTTGATGGCCTCATTGTACTACAGTGTTCTGCTTGACATAGATGGCCACACCACCCGCGGGACGCTCTGCTTCCTCGGTGCACACGATGGGAACTAGAGGTGGTCTGGAACGCGCTTATTCTTCATGGTCATCAGCGTCATCGGTGGCTACGACTGACGGCGCCGGACTAGCCTATGCCCTAAGGAGCTTCGCCCCTAAAATAGACCGTACTCTGTTCATCCGTCCGTGCATATATCCGTCCATCCGTCCGGGCGTCCATCCGTGCATCTGTCCGCCCCCCCAGTTCGTCCGTGCGTGCGTCCATCCGTCCGTACCTCCGTGTATCTATCCGTGCGTCCATCCCTCCGTACGTCCGTGTATCCGTCCGTCCGTCCATCTGTGCGTGCGTCTGTCCATATCTGTCCGTCCTTTATACTAGTCGGCGACTTCAACGTAGACAATATGGACCTTAGGGCCTAGCTTCGCTCCGTCATCAGCATTCACTTCGTGGATCTGCAGCCATTTTTTTCAGCTCCGCAAATTCCGCGTTGAAATTAATGACCGTGTATGGTACACAAAAAGCGTTCCTTGAGGGAGGTAATTCTGGAAAATTATTCCACCGGATAACGAAAAAAATTTTTTTTCTATTTGTCGTTCTTGTTCAGCAAGAAAACACAACTCGGAGTGAATAGTTGCAGTTCATTACAGACGCGACAATATTCATAATCACACGTTCATGCATCAAAAAAAAAAATTCGCCATCTCCCGCTCAAGGGAAGCATGTGTGGATACGAAGCAGCGGAGAGATGGATAGCTTGAGCGGGAATTTTATTGAAAGGATAAATGAGAATGTATAAGAGAAGACGGAGAATGTGGTGGTTGCGTGTTTATTTAGGTAACGTGTGCGATTCCTTGCGTCGGTGCACGGGGCGCTTTGAAGACGACGGCCTTGTGATCGGTGAAGTGTAGCGTCAGGGGTTGCTTTTGAAGAGTTCTCATTGTGAAGTTTGCGAAGTAGAGGTCTATGCACGTTCCCCTTGTGGTTGTCGTCGGAAATGCGTCGCAACGAGTACACGTCTATCATGTGGTGGACGAGCCAGTCGTTCGTGGTTATATCCACGTTGAAGTCACCGGCAAGCACGAAGGGCGTGTGGCTGTATGTACTGTGCCATTGCCTTCTCTAGGTATCGTTCGACGTTCTCTCTAGAGTAGAGAATGGGGGGTGAGTGTAGGAGAGGATAGGGGAGGGTACGCGCATGCGCTGTAGGGGGTGTGGGACGCGGGGGGCCGCTCCGTAGAGTAGAGGATTCCTAGAGGAGAGAAAGGGGGGTGAGCGTAGGAGAGAGAAGGGGGAGGGGACGCGCATGCGCTGTGGTGGTGTGGGACGCGGGAAGGAGGGACGGACTAAGCCCCCCTCCAAACACATGCATGCAAGATCAAGGAATGCGGTCAACCTGGGCGACCGACACCACCTGCCTAGCCATTGCTAAGCAGCCTCTCTGTGCTCTCGGCCATGACTCTGATGACTGTAGTAGTGGTTGACGGCCTTCATATTACTACAGTGTTCTGGTTCGCATAATGGGTGCTTCCCTACTTCATGAAAGTGGCCGGACGCGGGACGCGGGACGGGGGGACGCGGGAGGGACGGACAGAGCCCCGAGCATAAGATGCTTCGCATCTAAAAAGAAGAAGAAGGAGATGCCCGTGACAGCGAAAGTACGATTTCCAAGCACACCCCGAAAACAACGCCAAATTTATGAAAACGGTTCTCAACGTTCGAGGCACCAACACGCAGTCAAAACCACACACATAACTTGTAATGGCGTTGCTAGTAATATACACGCCGTTTTAAAAATCATCCCAAAAGTACCCGGACATGCTTGCAATACTCACGCTGCATAGACGAGAGGCACTCGTCGGCTGCCACTTGTCACGCTTTATTATCATTGTCCATAAAAGTATTCTTTTAGGATCCCTTGGGAAAGAAAACATCTTCCATCCATTCCTAGAATGGTTCGTGCACTGTGGCACGCAACATCCAGTCATCTTGCGGGACTCGCGACGAATCAGACGGGCGACAAGGCGGCAGGCGCCGCGTGCACGCTTAAAAAGAGCGCGGCGTGGGCTAAAACATGGCGGACGCGCGAGGCGAGGCGGCGTCGACCCTTTCAAAGAATGGCCACACTCCAAGCGGGGGCGCGCGCATCGAGGCACTCTAATATTTGCTAGAGTTGCTGTATATGCTACCTTTAGGTAGCAGAGTTGGGCATAACTTTTCCTTGCGCCGCTCGCGCCGCTATTCGTCGAGTGCCATCACGTGGTGCAAAATGACGTCAAATGTTCAATGCTGCGCGGCGAAGCCAACTTTACGTGCCCGGCGGCGCCGCGCCCGCGCGTCCTCTGCCCGCGCCGACTAGTTTCCGTCAGTTCCATCGTGATTGCCATTAGCGGTCGTCGAGCGTTTCAGCGTGCGTGCGTTCATCAAGTGTGTGCTTTGTTTATCGGCTCCATTCCTTTGCGAAGTATTTGAAAGTAAGTCATATTCGTAGCGTTGTCATGCCTGAGGTTCTCAATGCAGTAAGTCAATTACTGAATGTTTTGCATTTATTGTATATATATATATATATATATATATATATATATATATATATATATACAGAGAGAGAGGGCCCCTCCTCCAATGAAGGGAAACTTTAAGCCCCGCGTACAAGGCTTTCGCCTTAATTATTAGAATGTGTACTGCATAGGTCGGCGAACTCACTCATGAGTCGACTCACTCGGCTCAGATCAAGCCGTGAGTCTGAGTCTGAGAGAGTCCGGGTGAGTAATATTCTGTTGAGTCTGAGTCCGAGTGAGTCCGGCTGAAGAAAATTTTCGTGAGTGTGAGTCCGAGTGAGTCCGGCTCAGGAAAATTTTGATGAGTCTGAGTCCGAGGGAGTCCAAAGCGGAAGATATATATTTCTTGAGTGAGTCTTAGTGAGTTCCACTCTTTTTGCCGACCTATGGTCATATCCCGTCATCTTCAGCCTTACTATCAGCCTTATCTGGATTCACGTTTGTATTCGCGTCTACTCACACGTATTCCAAAACAGTATCGTTCATACACCATTTCAATATTTATTGATCAAAGGCATGAATTACGTAGGAGGGTGCCTTGACCTCCCCCCCCCCCCCCCCCCCCACCAGCTCTTCCAGGGACGTTCTTGATAAATATATCTTATGTTGCCATCTCTTTCAATAAAAATGACCTTACTGGTTTGCGAGCACTCATAACTCGTATTCGAACGTACTATATCAAAAGGCACCATGCAGAGCACGGATTACGTGTAGTATTTGTGTTAAAGCGCATTGACACCATGGTCGAAGAAGTTAATTCTAGGCTAACGGACTCATGAGTCGACTCACTCGGACTCACTCAGACTCAGATCGAGTCGTGAGTCTGAGTCTGAGTGAGTCCGGTTGAAGAAAATTTTCGTGAGTACGAGTGTGAGTGAGTCCGGCTCAGGAAAATTTTGGTGATTCTGAGTCCGAGTGAGTCCTAAGCGCAAAATATATTTCATGAGTGAGTCTGAGTGAGCTCCACAAGTTTTGCCGACCTATGGTGTACTGCACATAATACGCGGTTCACGTGGACATTTGAAATGAGTTTGAAGCTACTTTTCTGCGCCACTTTTTCGAACAGTGAAGCAGTGGTGAATGATGTTTAATGACAAATGACACTTTGTCAGTGGTCGCCAACGTAACGGCACGCGCAATATTTTGTCGACGGCCGCTGATCAGCTGGCATCGGCGGCCAAAATGCATTCTTATTGTCGACCATACGTGCGTGAAGTTTCCTACAAACTCCCTTCAAGACAAATATTTCTCGCCTTACGTCCAGGGGAGATAAGCTCGTGTGCATGCTGAAAGTAATCCGCGCCGGTTTTCGTTGCAAAGTACTGCGCAGAAAAGCGAACTTTTGAGCTGTTCGATCGTAGCATGCATGTGAAAGCTGTGATGGTGGATTCGGCCCACCGCTGTAGAATTATCTGTGGACGCAATACCTGCGATTCACTTATGGCACCTATGAACTAACTTTTCAATCGCCTAATTCAAACTTCATTGACTCCGTCACTTCACTTCACATTTGGTTGTGCGTATGAGCCACTGCTCCACGCCCTGCACTGCACCCGGGATTGGCCTAACGCTGCAAAACTGTTGTTCTTCGCGTCGTTTTGTTCGCGGACGCGATCTGTTAGAACCTGTAGCAATATACAGCTTCGCTGTAAAAGTGGAACCTTGCTCAGTGCGTGCAAATAATTCTGCGGCAAGACGCCCGCACCGGAACATCGCGCCGTATTTGTCTCCTGCGCGCGCGACGAGCGGCTTCACTGCACAGCCGTTGAACATAATTGCGGACCTATGCGGAACTCTGCTACCTAAAGGTAGCATATACAGTAACTCTAATATTTGCAAGCGCATCGCGCCATCTATCGCAAACGTGACGAAGCGACCTCCCACGACCACGGCCGCCTAGATAGCGCGCCGGCGGGTTTCTCTCCCGCCGACACGCTATCTCGGAGGCCATGCCTCGACTGGCATGCCAGCAGATGCTACACAGAGCAAATGCCAAACTTCAGCAACTCAGTCCGCCGGAGAGCGTGTTTCGCGTTGTTTCCAGCTTGGACATTTTTGCTGTTTTTTTTTATTAGAACATCAAGAAAGCCTTGTTCATGCAAGTCCACAATGTATACAGTACGTGCTGAGCAGGCGGCGAAAGCAACCTTGTGAAGTGCGCTGTTACATTTGTAGAAAAACGTCCTCGCTGTAGTACGCGTGAGTCGTAAGGATAGTGCACCTCGCGAAAGAGTGCAACGATGTTTTGTTGCCGCATATTTCAATGTGCGCAGAGCATTTTGTGAAAACTCAACACTTCAACATGCACCGCGTAGTAATTAGAGTAGACTTCGCGGGTGGTTTCACGGAACGTAATTTTTTTTTCACAAGCGCTCTTACAATAATGTGTCTTCCTCACGAAGGTGTGCTATCAGAGTATATCACCTGCAGTACCGTTCATCGATCCCTTTTGCAGACCACCTGCGCGATTTTAATCCAGTAACTATGATGTTTTACAAGCGAAAGCTTGGTACTCTTAGTTAAGCCGATACTGATACTGACGGAATCCCGCTGCCTTGCATTGAATAAGTGACGTGTAAATATGTTTAAAATATCGCTGTTTGAGCTAGCGTTAAGCCTTCGTTTTCGACGTAAAGGACATTGGCGCAAGTACTGTTTTCTTACGTGCCAATATGTGTATTCTGTGCAGCTGAATGCCTTGTTTCCAAATAAATTTGGGGACATCAAACACTGGAATGAAGGCACAACGTTCTGGCCAGCTGTTCAAAAACACCGTACCAGTCACTACGATTCGAAAAGGAAAGCTTGTAATTTTGAAGGCGTGGATGTTACTGAAAGCGCAAAAGCTTAATACTGCGTTTAAAGTGTCAAAGCATATGCTGCTTGCTTGGGCTTGAAAGCACTACATCGCACGACATTTTCGTCAAAGGAAACGCTGAAAGGTATTAAGTGCCCCCTCACACAAAGCTAGCGTCTGCCTTCAACCCAGCTGCGTGTCACGCCAATCAGGTTTGTAAAATAGAATAGTTGGCCATCACGATAGAATATATGCAGTTAGTGCACTTACTCGAGCATTTCCACTCGACTCCTGGTTTTTCCGTTTGAATTACAAATATCCACTCGCCGAGAAGCTGAAAACACCACACTGGCACGATTCCCGTGGAGCGTCGTGAAGCTAATTGATCAAAATCTGTTGAAAACGCTGATCGAATCAATTTTTCATGCTGTGTGCGCATGTTGTTTTACCCGCTATACTTCGCACTGTTAGAATAAGCTCGCCCGCGAAATCTGCCAGCAATTGCTATTGAAGAAAACAATAACTAAGAGCAGCGTTACGTCTAGCAGACTTACATACATATATGAGCTTTGTCATAGACACATATATCAAGTTTACCTTCTGGTAGTGCACATTGTAACGCAATACTACGTAAGTTTGTCTACCCACCAGACAGTTTTATCCACCTTTCCACCTGACGTCCCAATAAAAATATACTGCTACGCTTTCTTATTAGAAAGTGCAACTAATAGCATTCATTTGCATGAAAACTAAGCAAGCTTTCACACTTATTGAGAACCTTAATAATGCGTGGTGCTTGTATTGCTGAGATGAACTGCCGGTGAGCGAAATTATGACCTGTTTCTCTGAGCGCAAACGAGTGATTAGAACAAGAAGTGAAAATGTAATAATTCCTTGGGAATATAGGATGCTACCTGATGCTGCTTAGACGACGCGATGTTTTGCGAATGAGCCCCTATCACACTGCTTTGTTTCCACTGTTGTATAGACATCCATTCAGGTGCCTTATGAGATATTAACTTTTTACGCAGGCACCATTCAACGCCACTTATCCCAAAACATAACGCTACTGAATCACGAGACAACGTAGCTCGCATAGACAGCTGTGGTTCTATGGAATACACATTAAATATATATTTTTGTTGACCTCGTGATACTCGCATTTATAAAAGACAAAAAAAAATACCAAGCAAACAAAATTCTCAAAGCGCAAGCCACCGTGCTGGTACAGTAGTTACGGTGTTCGACTGCTGACGCGAAAGATGTGGGTTCCATCCCTGCCGCGGCGGTGGCATTTTTATGGGGACGAAATGCTTGAGGCCCCTGCAAGTGCGCGAGCCTCCTTGATTTAAGTGCTTGTTAAGGAATACAAGCGGTAGAAATTTTCGTAGTCCTCCACTACGAAGTGTCTGATAACCATACCGTGGTTCTGGGCGCGTAAAACTCCACCAATTATTATTATTAGTAGTATTGCAAAACGCCGGGCTAACTGAGCTCGAAATAACAGCACGGTAGAAATGGAACTATTCTAGCCAGATCATACATATGTGGCGCTTTTCTTCTAAAAAAGCCAAGTCCGCTTTAACCGAGACTGAAAAAAAACGCAGTTTTTTGCTACGGACAATATAATATGGTCGGGCGAGCTCCAACATTTTTTCGCCAGTGCGCTCATGTCACCAAAATATCTCAAATCTATATTGCGGCTGAAATCTATGTAGCCTACTATCGTCAGTATTCCAGAATAAAATTTGTTTTTGGCTTTTAGAGATTGTAACATTACATTTGGGCTTGACTTAGCTCGTAAAATAAGTCTAAATCGCAGAAATGAACAATACAGCAATATTTTGCGACAACATTAACACCATGCTTGTGGTTCCATCGGTGTCGCCTTCTGTTGCATTGGGGTAACGACGATAACTAGACTTGTAGAGTGAGTGGTCCTACCAGGGAAAATGCGTACCATTCTGGACTGCCGGCAGCATTTTGTCTTGGAATCTTGAGGGCCTTCAGAAAAATGCTTGTTTGTTTGTTTCTTTCTTTGTTCGTTTATTTATTTGTTTGTTTGTAGCCTGAAAACTGTTTCAGCTTTTCTTCATCTTCTTCTTAGCTCATTTGATTCCACGCCGTTTCAGATCGGTTCTTCTTCAAGGAATAAAGCGGTGCCCAATCTTTTCATTTCAGTTGTCTTCTATTTCAAATATACCGTCTCAGAGTGAAATAAGGCCATAATATGCAGCGCAAAAGTCGCAACGTTGGTTGTTTTGGTAGGGTTTGTTGAAGCAGCACTGATTTAATGGATCTGACTCAGTTTGATCCAAGCAGATAAAGGATTTCGGAGATTTTTTAAAATTAAAGACTGCCTTTTTGAGTTCACGTTACGAATTGTCCCACTTTTATTACAATTCGTTTAAAAGAGAAATATACTTTGGCACGTTTTACGCTCCCGTGAAATTTAGCCCTCTTCTGATTTGGTCCTTTAAGAAAAAAAAAATAAAAAACCGCCACATATATATATCACAAGACAGTCATCATGCTTTGGCCGAAAGAGGGCTGTTCGAAGCACTAACACCGCTAGAAGGAAGTAACTTTGGCAAAGCAGGATTGCTAGTGCATTATAGTCTCCTTAGCAGCGTTTTCGATGTGGATTCGCTTCTCGGACAGGGAAAAAAATTGGGTTTGTTCCTAACATTGACCTCAAAAATGTCACCTCACTGGCAAGACTGAATACATCAGAGCAACTCTGACGTCAGAGTGGTCAGTTAAGGAGTGAATCAATGGTGCTCTCCTCCCGCCCTTACTTATCCAATGGGGGGGATGCACTCCCCGCTGATTGGCGTACCCTAGCAGCCCAAATTAGTAGATGCCTTTTGTTCTAAGAATATAGTGCACTGCCGGGAGAAAACACGCGGCCCGCGGAACCCTTGCTAGCGGCCCGCGCCTTGAGACAGAATAGCCTTGCGAGTTTGCTAAATAGTATTCGGATTATTTTCTCGGCTACCACGTATAATAACAGAAACGGGACTTGTCTCAAGTGCTTTGTGCGTGTGTGCGAGGCCCCCCCATGCGCTCATGACAAGTTGCAACATCACTGTGAAACGAAAACTCCATATTTCACAATCGGCGTCCAGATGTTAGTCATACTGAAAATCAGTATCTATATGTTTTCCGAGACCTGACGTCAAATACCGTTCTGAAATGACACATGCAGGAAAAGATTTCTGTATTCTTTCAAGAGGCAACGTTTGGTGACATTTTAATTCAAACTCTCTGCACGCTCCCCCCCCCCCCCCCTCCCGGAATCCACCCTCTTCACTGTCCTCCCCAGCGCTTGTGGGACTAAATATCTTTACTGCGGCCTGCTAGTTGAGGTTTGTTGGAGTCCCCTTCTATATATCTTAATCCAGAGCGTCCTGCGTGTCAACAATAGTTACTCCTTCGCGATGAAACGGCTAAACTGGCAATACAAGGCACTACGCCTTCTATATAGCAGAATATTTCTTACGGTATCGTGCGCTGCACAGCCAGATACAGGACTGCCAGGGGTCCGCAATGTTCATACCCAAGTGTCTTTTCGACTGCGAAAAGCAATTTTTGAAAAAAGTCCAGGATGATTTCCGGCGCAGCTAGCTCTTTTTGTCGGTGATAGATCACAATACGAAAAAATTTGGGGGGGAGCTGAAGCCCCATAACCCCCCCCCCCCTGGCTACGCCCCTCGCGTGCTGTCGTGTATATGTTTCCTATCCAATACATAACTGGTATGTAGTACAACACAACACAACTAGAGGTATTGAATGGCCAACTTTAGCGTGTGCGTAGAGCAACTTAATTACAAAATTCGCTCCCTATGGGAGACCAGCGCTGAATAGGTGGCGCGCCGAAAAAGGGCGCCTGGCGGCAAGTCACGACGCAACCCAGCCGCTCGCGCCCAGACGACTGGGTTGAGCACCGCGGTGAGAGCACGCACGCGCGCCGTTCCCGTGTTTTATTTTAGCACGAACAGCTCGAGCAGCCATTGAGCCAGTAATACTGCACTGTGGTCTAGAAAAAAAAGTTTTGTCGGAAGGTTACTCTCAAAGGAAATCACTGGAAAACGGAGAGAAGCTCTGCAAAGTGGAATGCGCCTATATATGCTTATGGCGTCGAAGAGACAGTGATGTGCCGTGATGGCGATTCTCTCGTCAATATTTTCTAGCTATTTGCTGGGATTTCTGTCAAGCGAGTGCAGGCTGGCACGCCTCCTTTGATATGTACGTGCAGCGTCGATGCCACGCTGCCCACTTCTGCAGTAAGAAAGATAGAGGTAAGGGGAAGCTGTGTCAATTTTTTTCTGGCGTAGTATGCATTCCCAATCCGCGTATGCATGCCCGTGGACGTTGATCAAGCAAACCACCATGGTAGCATAGTTCGTATGGTGTCACGCTGCTATATTCTCGAGGGCGCGGTATAGATGCCCGGCCAAGGCGGCAGAATTTCGATGGGGGCCCAATACAAACAACACCCGTGTACTTAGACTTTTGTGCTCATTAACCTCCTCAGGCGCAAGAAGAAAGTGTCTCGTCAATATATTTCAAACTTCTTTATTAATTTGTCTTGAGCGTAGAAGAAGAAAAAATTATTTGGGATGAAAAATGAAAAAATAAACTGGCGAAATTAGGCTGTCCCCAAACGGGACCTCTGGGTCTTAAAAGGTGGAGAAGTAGATAAAGCAGTTTCTGTTCTGTAGGCCAAAGAAAACACCAGGTTATGAGGAATCACTCGAGATTTATCTCCACACTGTTTTTCTGCATTTACTATTTCATCCAAGCTTCCCTTACGAAACTACCATATATGGATCTACATAAAAATTCGCATATATGGCTACATCAGCAATTTGGCATATCAGGCCATATATAAATGCTCGTCATTTATGTGCCATATATGCCCTGATATGCCCAATTCCTGATATACCCATACGTGGATGAGGCCTATATATAGCCATATATGGCAGTACTCTATATATAGCTATATATAAATGTATCCATATAAAGCTATATATGGCTTTATAAGGATACTTTTATATACACCCATAAATAAATAATTGCCTATATATGAATTTCAGCTTGCGTGGCTGGCATAAAAATATAGCTCCACAGGTCATTCTACAGCTATAAATATTGGTGCCTGATAATGATGACCCTCAATGGTCTGTACTCGTTGTCGTCTCGAACACAAGGGTTGTATTCTCAAAACAAGATTGCTCGATATTATCCCCAACACATTATTGCTCAAGTTATCCTAATTATTGTTCAAATTATCCTCAAGATTTTATTGCTAGAAATGTAATTTTGCAGTTTATTAAAGTTTGGGTGAGCACACGTCCCTCTTAGTCTCCGAAAAGATTGATTGCTTTATTTGCTTCGTCACAGTACAGTGTAACAAGGAGGCGGAGGGAAAAGTCGTAATGACGGCTAGAAGGATCCTCCGCCTCCTTTGTGAACAATGGCAGCAGCTGAAAGGCACATACCCAGGAATTCGGGACATCGCTTTTAGTTCACCGTTTTTCACACCACGTGGCGTACAGACCTTCAACTTTCAAAATTAGCGCCGTGACGCAGGCCATGCAGCAGACAAAACGACAATACATACATAAAAAAAAATATCGACTATCGCCACCGAGAGCGAACCGTGATCGCTGACTGATAAGAGCTAGGCGTACGGCAGGCGGTCGGCTGCATGATCGAAAGTGAATCAGCAGTTCTTTTTCAACGAATGCGTGTACACAACTCACTTTGCTGTGCTTGAAAAACACTGAATATCGAAAGGGCGTGCGGCCCTTCCTCTCGTCCTTTTCAATGTATTTCGTCCGATTGTGCAGTCATCGGCCCCCCGCCGGTAACTTGGAGAAAGTAAGGACGTCCTTTCGTCGCTGCCGTTTTCTTCATCTAAAAACGCTAGTTTCAAGGAAATACCAGCCTGTGAGATGGTGACGGTTTGACAATATGCAGAAACAGACATCACGTCCCTGATATTTGCTGGCGTAACTTTGCAAATGAATTATTTTGCGCTATAGCGTGAAGGCAACAGGCCGTACCATATTCTGAAGCAAGGTATGTGACCGGGCTAGTTGGTATTCCATATTCACTGCCAGTGACAATATGTTTTTAGAGCTCGAGGAGGAGCAGAAATAAAGGCCGAAATTGACCACAAGCGCGAGATTGCTCAATTACCTTCTAGAATTAGGAATTTTCAATAAGACGCTTTAATTTAAACAACGCGCTTTACGTTTCCTAGCGCACATAATAAAAGAAGACCGAAATAATCTTTTCATTATGTACATGGTATACAGCTCGTCTTCGCCTCTTTGCTAACTGTTCGTGAAAGCGTAATAAAACCAATTATATTCATATATACGACCATCCGCCGCGGTGTTGTAGCGGTTACAGTGCTCGGGTTCCGACCAGAAAGTTGGATCCCGACGGCGGCGGTCGCATTTCGATGGAGGCGAAATGCTCTATGTGCGATGACAGTGCACGCTAAAGAACACCAGATGATCGTAATTTCCGGAGTCCTCCACAATGGCGTCCCTCATAATCATATCGTGGTTTTGTGATGTAAAACCCCCGATAATATTTGGATGTACACGACCGTAAAACCCGCCTGTTTGTTGCACTGTCTATGCGGTCTGCCCAATGGCATCAGGTCTTGGTTTGAGACCCGGCTATTTCTCGGCTCGTTTCATTAAGAACCAGGAACGCGCACAAGCGAGATTGAAGTTAGCGCTCGTCCGGTTTCCTTGCTGCTACTTGCGTCATTGCTTCTTTGCGCGTACTTAGATTTTTACATAGTAATGTTCCTTAAAAGGTCCCTCGCTAGGACCCAATTAATACTGTTATGACGCGCTTATCGGTGAGTCTTTAAAGCAGGGGTCTCAAACTCACTTCCATCGGCGGGCCACATTCACGCAATTTAGTCCCGCAAGGGCCGGGGCAGAGAAGATGGTAAAGCGGTGGCAAATTGTCAGCAAGTCTTGCCATTTGAAAGAAAAAAAAACGTTTCAATATTTTATATACAGGTCGTTTCTGAACATGGCGATACCTATCTACAAAATGACTAAATCCTATATGTACCCCATAAAATGTACGGGGGGGATGACCGTCGCTGTATAGCTCAATTGGTAGAGCGGACGCGTTATCGAAGGTTGCAGTTCGGTCCCTGCCAGCGGCAAGTTATCTTTTCGTCCTCTTTTCTTTCTTCATATTTACATTACAATTACTACTATTAACATCTTCTGTACTGGCCATGGCATCAATGTCTGTAAGTTCTGATTAATATTGTGTTTAACAAAACAAATTGAGCCCTTAAATTTCCACTTCTTTCCTGAGCTTCGGTATGGTAATTTTAAGTTGTTTGGATGAAGACAAATTGCAGAAATTAGGGTCTCATGAGCTCTTCTTGCAATATGCCTATTATGCCTCCCACGAAAGTATAACCTGGTGTTATCTGCATGGATTGTAAATTTAGCCTTGTTATCACTGCTTGTGATCTTGTCAATGAACATTAGATATATAACCAGAAAATTCAGAGCCATTCTACTCTCTGAAGTTGTGCGACCAATGAAGCTGTGTGGTACGGCACGGTGATATCGCTGCGCGAAATACCATCATCATCACGGATATGAAGCATCGCCCCATCGTTTAAAGCCCCCCCCCTCCTTCCCTTTCTTTATGCTGAAGAAAGACTCGCTGAAACCTCGCTTTGTCCCCGGCGAAACGATCGGCAGCGTTGTTGCTGTCTTGTCGACTGCGCTCGGCGTCTCGGGCGGGTTCTTTCTCGCTGTTCTCGGCGTCTCTCCTCGTAACCTGCTTGTTTCTCGGGCGTACCACTGCCACTAAATGAAGGTGACAATGTCAGAGTGAGAATGACCCCCCGCAGACACACGTGATTCACTGCGACAGTAGAGGTACGCGACAAAGGCGTGTCCAGTTGCATGGCATGCCTCAAGCTGCACCTGGCCTCTCCCTCGTCAGCACCCTTCACCCCTCACCCAGCAATCGCCCCTTGTACTCTTATTCAATTTTTTCGAAGTGACTTTTTTGTACACACCCTGTAAACCCACGCACTATTTGACCAGAAGCCAGCGTATAACAGCTCCGCAAGCAAAAAAAAAAAATTCCAATATGCTTACCCGGTGCGCACCAGATTTAACCTGTTTTCAATCTGGACATTATAGTCAGAGTTCTGCGTGGTAAATTAAAAGAGAACGAAGCTTTTACTATGCCTCTAATATGTTCAGTTCTCATATTTTAAAGAAAACATGTGGTTTACAAAGCAAAGTATTGTGAGAAGCCCTAAGAATAAGACGACTGCTTTTTGTTTTTTTTTTTTGTTTTTTTTTTACTGTAAGAGTTATCTAATTTAAGGCCTCGGTGGAGAAGAGGAGCAAGTTCATTCGAGTCGTTTTAATGGAAACCACATAGAGTGCGCTGTATAAGATTATGGATGACTACGAATATACATCTAGGTGTCATTTTTCGCCCTCCTACTTTTGACAGCGGGGGAAAGGGAAAAGTGGGCAAATGTCTCCTTGCTGCTCCCTCTCCCGCCCATCCAAGTAAATAAGCGTATGCAAATGGTGTAAGTTTAAATTTTATTTCGATATATGTGGGCGATTATAACATCAACCTACCCCGCTTCGCTTTCGCATCGGTCGCTAGCTGCTTATGATTGGTCGAATTTTTGTGGGTCATACCCACAGACCCACAGCACCTGCTCATAACGCGAAGCAACAAATGCAGTGAAAATGACCCATTGTCTAATAGCGACTTATGCATGACTACGTATTGTTGGGTATCGGGTGTCTC
>JALIZH010019591.1:0-15981 GCA_030522465.1 Rhipicephalus appendiculatus | reverse complement strand
AAAGGAGAGATCTTTAATTAAAAACTGGGGGGAGGGGGGGGGGGGGGTTATAATCGTATATAGCGGCCGCTACGGCCTTCAACTTCTCCGGGCGTGCCAGGCAATACAAGGTCCGCCGAGGTAAGAGAACAAAAATTGAATTCAAGGAGAGAAAATGAGATAAAAAGCACCGACGGCAAATAATGCGTCAGTCCGGCGCAGCGCGAGGGCCGTGCTGGCCGGAACTGCCACGTCTGTCTCGCGATAGATACGCGGATGTTCGCAGGGCTACGGATAGGGAGACGTGTAACAGCTTCGCAGGATGGTAAAGGCGAGGTATGGGGAGGCTGCCAGTTCCTGTCGCTCGGCTCTTCCAGCTAGCAAATGAGAAGACGCGTAGCACCCGTACAATCGGCCGTCACTTCGCCAAATTAACTTTCGCGCCGGTCACCCCTCCTTCTCCCGAGACAACCCCCCTTTCCCGATGCTGTTATTCGCCACGCGCCACTGCTCTATTTTTTTACGCCGTTTCATTGTTTCCACAGTTCAGCTCGGGCCCTTTTGTTATTTAATCATCGGGTGGTGTTCTCTCGTTCTCTTTATACACCCGCTTTGGTCCACTTCCGACAGGAACGGTAGTGCTACAGCCTACAGGCGCTCGGGACCGGACTCACAGCGACAGTTGGTTCGTGTTCACCGTGTGTATATTAGCCCGGCTCCCATCAGCCTGCGCAAGGGCCCCCCATCTGCTGCGTTGCGTGGAATGCACGGGAATTACTGGGCGCAGTAAACAGTTGCAGTTTTTAAAGCAAAGCTGTGTTAGTCTACACAGCTGTGCCATCGTTATAGTCGTCGTCGCCTTTGTAGTAGTAGTAGCAGCAGTAGCAGTCACGAAGGTTGCGTCACCAGAATAACGAAATAAATAAAATGAAATGATGATGATTATGTTGTTGACGGCGTTAAATTATTATTATTATTATTATTAATATTATTATTATTATTATTATTATTATTATTATTATTATTATTATTATTATTATTATTATTATTATTATTATTATTATTATTACTATTATTATTCACCTGATCTCGCTAGCCAATCACACTTTCTCGCGCGCTTAGAACTTTGCTGTCCGACGCTTTTCATGGCGTGGATCAGGCTTTATTATTTTTTTCTAGATACGGGATGCAATGTCGTGATGCTTAACCATAGGGTGTCAGTGCGCATGCGCACCCTATACCGCGGACTATAGGCGTCGGCGGCTACTGACGGTTGTATATAATGCCGTGTCATGCCAGCACCCGGGGAACCCTGATGCATTTGAACTCGCCCTTCGTAATTGTACTCCGTCGTGACAGTAAGCTATGAATAGTAAAACAAGCCACCTCCTATCACCATGTGTACAGGCGCCAGCAAATCTAGGTTAATATGGAAATCTCCGGTAATGCCACAGCATTAGCGCCGATTCACTGAGACATTAAATGCTCAATTCTACTGCACATTGTTATTTACTGATAAGCTCGGTACTGTACGCGGTAATCGTACGCTAAAGCATTGATCAGTTGGTGTGTCCACCGCGGCTCAGCAGAAAGGCAGCGCATGCGCACTGTACCTCCCATGTCATCGTAGCGCGCACCATATCACACCCACATGAGGCTTTCTATGAAGAGCATAGATGGATGCTTAGTTTCTCGTCTGCAATTCTCTGTTCGCTGATATCCCGTACCTGTGAGGCGCTCGAGTTACAGCTAATACAAATGCCACGGCGGGGGCCAGGTAGCAGATGACCTTGAAAAGGTCACAGCAAGGGGAGGAGCAAGCAAGCAAGCAAGCAACCTTTCGAGTTAAATTGTTAAAATTAATTTCGTACATATTAGAATGATCCACTAAGTTCTTTGCCGGTCCCCCGTATTTGATATGAGCCACATTTACTGAAAAAGAGAAGACGACCTCTCGAGCTCAGTCTCGAAGAGACTGTAGCTTACAAGACGATATCGCCAGATTATGAAGTTTTGGTATTGGAAATAAATCTTCCATACGGCACTCCACTATCCATTGTTAACAACTATTTTCCAGCTGGGACACACGATGTAAGCGCTCTTGTAACTTTGAGCTTCTTCAAAAATAACATACTGTTTGCGGGAGACTTCAATTCTCATCATGTGTCTTGGCGTTTCCGCACGGACACATCGGAAAAATGGTTATGGGAATGGGCCAACACGAACAGCATTATATGTCTCTATTCCAAAGTAGCCACTTCTGTTCGATGTAACCCGAGATCCGTCTTAGATTTAACATTTGCTGGTTCAAATATTTTAATCTTGTGTGGGGCTGTGCGCTTGATACCGCTACAAGTAGTGATCACCGTCCGATTGTAATTGAAGCTAACTTTCAATTAGTGTCGTTAGATGACCAGGTGCAAAACTTTGTGAACTACTGAAAATTTAAAAAGAATTTACAGTCAACATTGTCTTTTTTTGACTTGCATGGAGAGAAATGTTAAAGCTGTGAGTCTTCGTTCAGTTTTAAAACATACCGCAACATAATCAAAGTTCACTGTATTGTCAACAAAACGAAATTCTATGTGTGCCTGGTGGAATTCGGTTTGTGCAAGAAATTACCGACGTCGAAAAGCTGCATGGAAAAATCTTCTTATCGACGAAAGTCCTACTAATTGGAGTAAGTACTTTTATGCCAAAGTTATGTGTGAAAAACAGTATCAATAGCGAAAGACGAATATTACGAAAAACGTTTTAACTTTCTGTCAAAAGAGTAGTAATAGAAAAGCTCTACTTAGATTTCTTCGTAATCGTAAGGCTATTGCAGCGCCCGTAAACATTGCATCGGTTATTCTTCCACCTAAATAATTGGCAGATTTATTAGCTAGAATTACATCAGGCTTGGAAAAGTGATTTACATCTCACAAATAAAATTTATAAGTCTTTATGTGTTAACGATATTATCGAAGTAAATATGGAAGAACTTTCGCACGTCGTTGGACTTCTCCCAAGCTCTGTTCCAGTTCCAGATGCAATTACGTCATTAAAGATATTATTCGACCTCTCTCCAGACGATCTTTTAAAGACGATAGTCTTTCTTGGGATACTTCTTCGCAGAAATTTTGGTCTGTCTGTCTGTCTGTCTGTCCGTGACCCGATTCAGCTACTCAGCCAAAGTTTAACCACTTTCTCAGCGCACAGCCATCTTGCACAAGTATTTTTGTTCATACTTGTGAACATTGTCGATCAAAAAGCAAATGTTACGCATGTCTGAGGAGCAACGTCAATACATAAGTAGCCTCTGGTACGTTTCTTTATAAGAAAATACATAGATACGTAATTA
This sequence comes from Rhipicephalus appendiculatus, assembly GCA_030522465.1. Taxonomy (NCBI): domain Eukaryota; kingdom Metazoa; phylum Arthropoda; class Arachnida; order Ixodida; family Ixodidae; genus Rhipicephalus; species Rhipicephalus appendiculatus. Next base: position 12,659 of record JALIZH010019591.1, on the reverse strand, counting down.
TGAAGACCCCAGCGTTTCTTAGGCTGCGCTCAAAAAGCGACGCTATGCACGAAAAAGCCCTCGGCCGACGATATGTTGCTGCTGGGTTCTGCACAAGGTGATGTTTCTCGACAGCACTGCCAGATGGCGTCCATGTCTCACGGAGCGCCTCCTCTATTTTATCAAGGCCAGCCAGATCCATATTGCTTTTTTAGTGCAAAAAACGACACCACAAGAAAGAAGACGGCACACAGCGCTACTCTCAACTGACATGGTTTATTGCGTCACTCCACCCTTTATAGCAACCAGATACCGGTAGGACATGCGCTGTGCACACTATGCGCACAACCACCACACCTTGGACACCTGAGCGCAATCATGAAAGCGAATCCAAAAAACAAAATTCAGAAGAAAACAAGGTAATGGAAGGCACACTAATGCACTGCGACCCCAATGATGCGGCCGATTCAACATAGAGAAAGCGCTGTCTGAGGCAAGGCATTGTATGTACGGCCGGCAGAAGACTATCGTCTTTCGACGTCATTTGCAGCGAAGCACGCAGATACGCGGCCAATTTTTAACGTCGTCAACCATTCACTTAGAAATGGCTGGATTCCTCCTGGCTGGAGGCGTGCAAATATTGTTCCTCTGCTTAAAAAACGGGCAGCAGGAATTCAGATACACAACATCAGACCAATCGCCCTAACGTCACATGTAATTAAGTTAATAGGACTACTATACATAAGTATTATGACATTTATGACAGATAATCAAATAATTAGCTCTTGCCAGATTGAATTCAGACCCGGTTGCTCGATATGGTGTGCGCATGTCTATTTAGAGGCTCGTATTGTCACGCGCGTTTCTAACTTCACTTTTACTGTATTAGGTTTACGCCCACAAGGACTGTGAGCAAACCGCGCCTGCAGTGTTCGAGGAAATTCACGATTGTAGTAGATCATTTCGTTAAGATTGCGCGCAAGACGCGAACACTCAAGATTATTCCAGAGCTTGAGCGACGACCAGAGATAAGGCTAGAATGTTCGACGCGTGATGTATAAAAGCCGGCGCGTTCCAACTATGGTCAGTTTGATCGACGGCCGACGCTCTGTTCGCCGCTATCAGTGCCAGCATGTATTGCTGTAATCTTACTTTCCGTTTACCGGCCACAAGTACGGCCTAATAAACAGTTTCATCTTGGACACGTCACCTGCTGCCTTCGTCGACGTCACAACTACGTGACAGTATTAAGCTTGCCTAGCACAGGCGGCAATACGCGGCTTTAGAAACCCTACATCTAGCCAAGGCGTATGATAGTGTTGAACATAATATTCTCCTCAATGCCCTAAAAGGTTTAAATTTTCCGCAATATATTACAAATTGGATGTATAAACTTTTAAAAGATACAAAATTTTATTGCTCCCTATGAGACGTTTCTGCGTATTAGTCAAACTATAGACAGGTTCCCCAGTGTTCTGTTCTCAACCCCCCTTTTTATTAAATATTTTGTTAAGTTCAATTCCATTGTGCGATAAGGTACAAGTGTACGTATATGCCGATTGCGTTTTTCGCGTCTGACTATAATACACATGGACTCTATACAACATTAGAATCATATTTAGCAACATTATAATCCTGGTTTAAAGTCATCCGAATGAGACTAAACGCATTACCAAAGGTTCCATAATTGTTTTTCGTTTGAATGTGCCAGTTTATATTTCTCTGCAGTTCCGTCAAGAAAGAATTCTCCAAGTTGACTGTATTAAATATCTGGGTGTAATATATTATGATAGACTGAGCTGGCGTAATCACATTGAACATAATAAAGTTACGGCTACATGCGCTGTTGGGATGATAAGTAAACTTGGCTCCGTTCCGGGCTACGCAGAGATACCTTGATCATGGTTTACCGCATGTATGTTCGCCCGACTCTTGATGTGGTTGCGTGCTATTCTCTGGGGAACCAGCATGCAAGATTAACCCTTTGATTCTTTTAGAGCTTTCGGAGTTAACTTGGTGTGCCAAAATTTACAGCTAATAACGTTTTGTATCAAGAAGCTCACATACCCACTCTTGGTTGCAGATTCCGTATTTGAACAGTTAAAACATATTTAAAATTATATATGAGTTCACTCTAAGATGGTTTAAGTTCGTATTTTTTGCCAAATCAAGTGCTTTTTTTTTAATGATCGCTGGTCTCGCCTCTATAGACCTCCGGTTTTGTATGTTCAAACTCTACTAGAACATTTAAATGTTCATAACGGAGGAAACTTTTGGGCAAATAGAACGAGGACACATAACACAAAAGAACAGTACGGGCGCCTACTTCGAACTAATTTTATTCCACAGTGGAAAGTTTTTACAGCACAAGCAAGCCACAGGATGAGTGCGTGCGCATCACAGTTATCTTTATCTTGAATGGATAGTGAAGCCATGCTGACGCAGGCGTCGCCCCTTTGCCATAAGTAATACGCCTCTATTACTTCTCTCTCCATCTTTTCTTTTGCTCTGCCTATAAAATACTTCCGTGAACTTGGGGTAGCATCCACACACCTTGCAATGCGTTGCCACCAGACTGCCTAAACAATTTTTTAGATTGAGAAGGTGTCGTGCGGCCTGAAACAGTGCTCGGTTTCACCTTTTCACAGGAGAGGAAAAAACGCCGCCATGATGGGCTGCGCGCGGGAGTACAATGGCTGACGTCACAGCCTCGGCAGTGCAATTTTGGAGGGTCACGCCAATTTGCGCAGCCCACAAAGGACTATGGTGGCGCCCAGGGAGCAGTTTGTGAAAACGTCTATAGACCAGAGTACGCCTATCTCGCACCCAGGCGCCTAGGCTCCCGGTGCCATACTCTCGCACCGAGACGCCATTTTGTTCTGAACTACCAAGACGTGTATCTGTTGCGCCAAGTTAACATGGCAAGCGGCGTCTCTGGGACTTTAAAATACGAGAAAGCGCCTATTCACGTCGCTCCCGCTTACAAGAAGTCGTCTGGGCACCACTGCTCCGTCGTTGGAGGCGAGAACAATCAGCGCAAGAGGAATATATTGCCACGCGCGTTTCTTATTTTTACTTTGCTCTATTCGGTTTTCGCCCTCAAAGGCTGTCAGCACTGCTCAGCGCAAACCGCGCCTCATTGTTCTAGAAGCTTCGCGATCATTGTAGATCGTTTTTGTTAAGATTGCGCGCAAGACGCGACCACTCGAGATTATTCCAGAGCGTACGCGATGACCAGTGATAAGGCTAGAATGTTCGACGCGTGATGCATAAAAGCCGGCGCGCTCCAACGATGTTCAGTTCATCGACGGCCGACGCTCTGTTCGCCGCTATCAGTACCAGCGTTTATTGCTGTAATCTCATCTTCAGTTTACCGGCCACAAGTTCGGCCCAAATAAAGTGTTTCATCTTGGACAACTGCCTACTGCCTTCGTCAACGTCACGACCACGTGACATCTGGTGGAGGTGCTGTTCCTTCATGTTCCGGAAGGAACATGAAGGAACACCGCCGCCAGACGCCGCCCCCACCGCCGCCATCTCGCCCGCCTGCCGGCCAACGGTACACACCGAGGAAGACCGACATCTGGCGAGCCCCCGACCACCGTCCCCTCTGCTACCACTGCGGAGAAGCCGGCCACACGTACCGCCGATGCCAGTACCGTGAGATGGGATTACGAGGCTTTGCCGTCAACGCGCCTCGTCCACAGCGGGGTGAACGACCACAAGACATCGCCGACTATCTCGCAGGGGCTCAGTGGACACCCCGACGACCATCCCGCTCGCCGTCGCCTGGCCGCTACATGTCACCGCACCGCCGGCAGTACACTGGCCCAAACCGGGGCCGGTCGCCTAGCCCGTATCCGGGAAACTAGGGGCAGCAACCGATGGAGGTGCGGTTGCTGTACGACGAAATGCCGAAGATCCTCCGCGGCCGACGACGACGACAACGCGACGAAACCTGCAGAACATGACGCGAAGCAGACGTAGCCCTGCCGACGAAACGTCGCGGACCGACAAAGACGTGACGACGCAACAAGGAAGCAGCGCAACGAATCGACGTAGCCGTGATCCAATGCCGCGTCCCAACCGCAACGCACGACGACGAACCAGCGACCTCGACGTAATATTCGACGGCCACAACGTCACCGCTCTCGTCGACACTGGAGCGGACTATTCCGTCGTCAGTGGGCCTTTCGCGACGAAGTTGAAGAAAGTGAAGACTGCTTGGCAAGGCCCTGAAATCCGGACCGCTGGGGGTCATCTAATAACGCCGGCCGGTGTTTGCACAGCAAGAGTCACCATCAATAACCGGACTTATCCCGCCAGCTTTCTAATCCTACAGCACTGCTCCAGGGATGTGATACTTGGGATGGACTTCCTATGCAAACACGGCGCCGTCATCGACCTAAGGTCTGAGTCGATAACACTAACCTCGCAAAAAGCGCTGCCTACCCAGACGACGCCAGGGATCCATGCATTGAACGTGATAGAAGAGCACGTCACCGTTCCGCCTCTCTCCAGCGTCATCATTTCCGTCGGCACCGAAAAACCCGCAGGTTTCGAAGGCGTTATCGAGGGTGCACAGCACCTGCTTGTAAACCGTCATATTTGCGTCGCACGAGGCGTCGCCGAGTTGCGTGAAGGGAAAGCAACAGTGATGCTTACGAACTTCAGCAACGAATACAAGCACGTGAGCAAAGGCACGACGGTCGCCTACATCGAAGAAATTGTGGAAGCCAGCAACGCTCTCGCCCTCGCCGAGCCTACCGAACATGCTACGACGAACCAAGCCCATGAACTAGCTTTCCACATCAATCCGAGCCTTCCGACGCATAAACAAGAACAGCTCAAAACCCTGCTGTTCCAATACAGGGACTGCTTTTCGTCGTCGTCAAGAGTTCGACAGACCCCAGTCGCACAACACCGCATCATAACAGAGGAAAGTGCCAGGCCACTACGTCAGAGCCCGTACAGAGTTTCGACGCGAGAACGCGAGGCCATAAAGAAACAAGTCGACGAAATGCTACGCGACGACATCATCCAGCCTTCAAAGAGCCCGTGGGCGTCACCCGTGGTGTTAGTGAAGAAAAAGGACGGAACCCTACGCTTCTGCGTCGACTATCGCCGCCTGAACAAAATAACGAAGAAGGACGTGTACCCTCTCCCACGGATTGACGACACCCTGGATCGACTTCACAACGCGAGGTACTTTTCGTCGATGGACCTCAAGACCGGCTATTGGCAAATTGAAGTCGACGAGAGAGACCGAGAGAAGACCGCGTTTATAACACCAGACGGACTCTTCGAGTTCAAGGTCATGCCCTTCGGTCTTTGCTCGGCGCCTGCGACTTTCCAACGGGTTATGGATACAGTACTGGCAGGATTGAAGTGGCAGACTTGCCTGGTGTACCTGGACGACGTCATTGTGTTTGCTTCAAACTTCGACGAACACCTCCGGCGACTTGCCGCAGTACTTCAAGCAATCAAGACCTCCGGCCTCACCTTGAAGCCTGAAAAGTGCCGCTTCGCATACGAGGAGCTCTTGTTCTTGGGTCACGTGATCAGCAAGTCCGGAGTACGCCCTGACCCTCAGAAGACAGCCGCCATCGCTACATTCCCGCCACCCACCGACAAGAAGGCCGTCCGTCGATTTCTTGGCCTGTGCGCCTATTACAGGCGGTTCGTCAAAAATTTTGCCCGCATCGCCGAGCCACTCACTAACCTGACCAGAGCCGACGTCGAGTTCAAGTGGCAAACGCCGCAAGAGGAAGCATTTCAAGAGCTAAAACGACGCCTGCAAACGCCTCCGTTACTTGCGCATTTCGACGAACACGCCGAAACAGAAGTGCACACCGACGCAAGCAGCGTGGGACTCGGCGCCGTCCTTGTGCAGAGGACGGACGGACTGGAGAGGGTCATCAGTTATGCTAGCCGGTCGCTATCCAGGGCAGAGGCCAACTATTCCACAACAGAAAAGGAGTGCCTCGCTATCATCTGGGCTACGTCAAAGTTTCGCCCCTATCTCTACGGGAGGCCCTTCAAAGTCGTGAGCGACCACCACGCCTTGTGTTGGCTAGCTAACTTGAAGGACCCTTCAGGTCGTCTCGCAAGATGGAGTCTAAGACTTCAAGAATTCGACATTACCGTCGTTTACAAGTCCGGACGAAAGCACTCTGACGCCGACTGCCTGTCTCGCGCCCCCGTCGAGCCTCCACCCCAGGAAGACCAGGACAACGACTACTTCTTGGGAGCCTTAAGCGCTGATGACTTCGCCGAACGACAGCGAACCGATCCGGAACTCAAGGGCCTTGTGGAATACCTCGAGGGCAAGGCCACCGTTGTTCCAAAGGTGTTCAGACGAGGACTGGAGTCGTTTTTCTTGCGGAACGGCGTTCTCCTAAAGAAAAACTTCTCGCCACTTCGGGCCAACTACCTCCTCGTAGTACCTTCCGCGTTACGTCCAGAAGTTCTGGACGCTCTCCATGACGACCCGACTGCTGGACACCTTGGACTTTCCCGCACGCTAGCGAGGATACAAGAAAGGTATTACTGGCCTCGCCTCACTGCCGACGTCACCCACTACGTAAAGACTTGCCGAGATTGTCAGCGACGGAAGACACCTCCGACTAGGCCAGCTGGACTTCTGCAGCCCATCGAGCCACCTCGCCGGCCGTTCCAACAAATCGGCATGGACTTACTGGGGCCCTTCCCGACGTCAAATTCCGGAAATAAATGGATCGTCGTAGCTACTGACTACCTCACCCGCTACGCCGAGACGAGGGCCCTGCCCAAAGGCAGCGCCGCCGAGGTAGCAAAGTTCTTCGTCGAGAACATCGTCCTGCGTCATGGCGCCCCAGAGGTCCTCATTACTGACAGAGGTACGGCCTTTACCGCGGACCTAACTCAGGCGATCTTGGGATACAGCCACACAAGCCACCGCCGGACCACCGCGTACCACCCACAGACCAACGGCCTGACCGAGCGTCTAAATAAGACCATTGCCGACATGCTGGCCATGTACGTCGACGTCGAACACAAGACGTGGGACGCCATCCTTCCATACGTGACCTTCGCGTACAACACGGCCGTACAAGAAACGACGCAGTTGACGCCATACAAGTTGGTCTACGGACGGAGCCCGGCAACGACGCTCGACGCCATGTTACCAAACGTGACCGACGAGGAAAACATCGACGTGACCACCTACCTACAGCGCGCCGAAGAAGCACGACAGCTCGCCCGCCTACGGATCAAAAACCAGCAGAGGACTGACAGTCGCCGCTACAACCTTCGACGACGCCACACGGAATACCAACCCGGTGACCGTGTATGGGTGTGGACGCCAATACGCCGACGGGGACTCAGTGAGAAGCTTCTTCGACGATACTTTGGACCGTACAGGGTACTTCGACGCCTCGGCGCACTCGACTACGAGGTTGTCCCTGACGGCATTACGAACTCTCAGCGGCGCCGTGCGCGACCTGAAGTCGTCCATGTCGTGCGCCTGAAACCATATTACGCGCGTTAGTGAATTTGAGGACTGTACTTCTTGCTTTATTATTGTACTTTCTTTATTGCTGTTATTTATTGTTGCATGCATTGGCCACCTCCCCCCCGTGTTCTGTTTTAAGCATCGGGACGATGCTTTTTCAGAAGGGGGGCATTGCCACGCGCGTTTCTTATTTTTACTTTGCTCTATTCGGTTTTCGCCCTCAAAGGCTGTCAGCACTGCTCAGCGCAAACCGCGCCTCATTGTTCTAGAAGCTTCGCGATCATTGTAGATCGTTTTTGTTAAGATTGCGCGCAAGACGCGACCACTCGAGATTATTCCAGAGCGTACGCGATGACCAGTGATAAGGCTAGAATGTTCGACGCGTGATGCATAAAAGCCGGCGCGCTCCAACGATGTTCAGTTCATCGACGGCCGACGCTCTGTTCGCCGCTATCAGTACCAGCGTTTATTGCTGTAATCTCATCTTCAGTTTACCGGCCACAAGTTCGGCCCAAATAAAGTGTTTCATCTTGGACAACTGCCTACTGCCTTCGTCAACGTCACGACCACGTGACAATATTACTCAGCACTGTCTGTGAAGATCACAACACGACGCGGGAATCGTGCCGGTGCGGTGTTATCAGACTGCACAGATCTCCATCCGCAACAAAAAACGCCGAGCTCCGCCACCAGTGGATAAATGCAGTGAACCGGAAAAATCATGAGCTCAGTAAAAGTGTACGAGTAAGTACATTTACTGCGTGTATTCAAGCGTGACGACAGCTATTTCGCTTTAGAGCAGTAATTTGCGTGCAGTATGCCTGTAGTATGCGGTACCAAATCATTGCCGTACTCTTTCGCAGGCCGCATGCCAATAATAGGAGATATTACGACTCACGCGTGCACGCACACTGCGCAGGTTTAGTACAAACGTAACGGCGTAATATCGCGATGCAACGAAACGTGAACAGCGGAAAGCGTGGCTTTCGACTCTGTCGAACTGCGACATGCCTTGACTGTCTTGACTGTCTTGACTGTCGCGAGGCGAATCTATGCTTTGAGCCGGCGACCGTAGCACTATAAAATCTTGCTCTGGCTGGCACTTTCGCACTGCGTGTGTGTTCCGAATGCCAGGCATGACTGGCAAATGAGAAACACATGCGGTGCATGGGCGTAAGCCGGAGCTAAAGCCCCTGAAAGCCGGAGCGGGATTCTAGCGCTACGGTGACGCCGGCTGAAAGCACAGATCCGCCTAGCGACAATCAAGGCATGTCGCAGTTCGACTGAGTCGAAAGCCACGCTTTCCGCTGTTCACGTTTCTTTCCATCGCGATAGTACGGACCTGATAAGGTTGCTTCTGCAGAAAATCGTCCACCTACTGTCGCCTTTACACCGCGGTCCACACGAACAGTTGGTATTTGCGACTGCAGATATGTTACACCATTTAAGCGAGAAAGGACACCACATTTCATTTCACTGGCTACATAGTCACTGTGGCATCATCGGTAATGAACGGGCCGATCAAGCTGCCCGTTCAGCCCATACAGAGGACCGCGACCTGTCGATACCTCTTTCGAGGACAGGCGCTGCTCGGAAGCTCCGCATGCTCGCTCGCCATTGCACCACATCAAATTGGAATGAGCCACATTTCATGCATGCACGATTACACTCCCCCCGATTCCACGTTAAGCCTTAGAATTCCATCAAGGCTTCGCCTAGGTGACGCTACTGCTCTGTGTAAATTGTGACGGCGTCGCGTTTACCCAGGCATATGCGTTCCGCATAGGGATGGCCGACAACGCCGCCTGGGAACATTGCGGTAACGAAGAAACAATTCGACATGTTCTGTGCGACTGTCCGGAATATGCCACACAAAGACAAGCTCTTTGTCAGGCCTTCAACAAAATAGCCGACCAGCCTCTATCTGAAGAAAGACTATTACGACATCGTTCAGACCTAACATCGCAAAAGAAGGCCTTACAAGCACTATTAGGCTTCCGGCGATCTACTGGCCTGTCAGAACGATTCTGAGCGGAACGTTCTCGCGCGCGCGCGCGCGCGCGTGTGTGTGTGTGTGTGTGTGTGTGTGTGTGTGTGTGTGTGTGTGTGTGTGTGTGTGTGTGTGTGTGTGTGTGTGTGCGTGTGCGTGTGTGTGTGTGCGTGTGTGCGTGTGTGTGTGTGTGTGTGTGTGTGTTTGTGTGTGTGTGTGTGTGTGTGTGTTTGTGTGTGTGTGTGTGTTTCGCTGTGATTTTTTTTTGTATTATTTATTTTTTTTCTCTCTGTCTCTCTTTCAACCCTCTATTCCCCAACCCCACTGCAAGGTAGCATACCAGATACTACATTCTGGTTAACCTCCTTCCCTTCCTCTTCCCTTATCTCTCTCTCTCTCTCTGCTTCCACACTCTGCAATGCACGTGCTGTAGACATTCCGGACCGTCGAGGAGGGTCTTCTCGACATTTCACAAGAAAACAGCACCAATTTTCAGAAGAGAGGGAAAGCGCGAAACATGCTTACAGCCGGACTCGGGTTGGGAAGTTTCGCGTTTGAATTGCAGAGCGTCTGCTAGCATGGCAGTTCAGGGTGTTGCTTCGCCGCGCTTGCGACAGATGGCGATACGTGCTGCCTAAATATGGCGGCACACACTGAACTCGCTGTTCTCTGGTGTATATATTCCTATATATTCCTGTATCAGCGACAGGGCCTGACAACACCGTCTCAATGTATAAAAATGGTTTTGCCAGTCTTATGGGAACGCATTGCAAGGTGTGTAGATGGTATACCCCAAGTTCACGGAAGCAAAGTTTATAGGCAGAGCAAAAGAAAAGACGGAGCGAGAAGTACTAGAGGCGTACTACGTAAGACGAAGGGACGACGCCTGCATCAGCCCGTCTTCACTATGCTCTCAAAATAAAGAGATTTGTTTTCTCAGCAGCACGTTGCGGTTCTTTAGTTGTTGAAAAAAACTGCGATGCGCGCCCATCATCATGTGGTTTGCTTGTGTTATAAAACCTTCTTTCCACTGTGGAATAAAGTTAGTTGGAAATCGGCGCCCGTCTCGTTATTTTGTGTTATGTGTCCTCGTTCTATTTGCGCCAAAAGCTTCCTCAGTTGTGAACCAGTACCAACTAGCTCAAACCAGGATTCTACTTTAAATGCGAATGTAACTGATCTGATCATTCGATCAGATAAACCCATGTCGAATATAAAAACAGAACTCGATGACATATTTTCCAAGAAATGCCAGACTCTTGCCCTCTAAGTATTTGGTTGGCATATTATAAGATCATCTCTTTCAATTAAGAATTAATAATGTTATTGCAACGGATGCATCTACTAGCGATAAGCGAGCAGGTGTGGGCATTTTTTCTCAGTCATTACCCTGGTCGTATTCTTTACCCCTCCCTGATTACACTCCCATATTTGAAGCGCAGTTAACGGCAGTTATTTTAGCCCTTAAAGAACTTCCAGCAAATCAATCAACAACTATCATAGTGACTGATTCGTTATCCGTGTTCTTCCCTGACTTCAACTTCGAAGTCACCTATACTAAATACATTCAAATCTTTGATCCCTGTAAACATTCGTGTAGTGCGATTGATATGGGTGCCAAGACATCGCGGTATATTTGTAAACGAGATGACTGACTCACTCCCGCGAACATCCCTTGATGGTCCAATTTTGGCAGTTATGCCTCTTACAGCTTATATTACAACGACGATGTTCAGAAAATTTCCGCTTTTTGAAGATTCAGCAAAGGTTCAAATTCCGAATCCAGAACTGTCGCACTTGCATTTCGCATGGGATAATTAATGGTGTTCCGTGCGTAAAGTGGACGTATACATCGCTAAACTACAATGCCGTATTCCACCGCTCAAGTTTTACTTAAACACGTCTGGTCTCGTGCCATCCCCTTTGTGCACTAGCTTTAACGAGCCTGAAGATATCAACCATTATCTACTAAGCTGTTGCCGTTTCAAAAATCAAAGGAAAAAGTGCTTTGAAATTTTATTCAAAAAACAAGAATACCACTAAGTACTCTAAATATTCTCTCCTTTGGGGCTGCTTCATTGGAATATAGTAACAGGAACGTCTGCGGAGCCCTCTGCGAATTCCCGGATGACACAAAGAGATTGCCGTGCTGATTCATCTATCAGTGTTATTCTTCCCAAACTAAATTTAATACCAATAGCATCATCATTACAGGCCGGATTTAGCATCAACCGCCGGCTTCTTGGCTTCTTGGCCAATCCCCTGTTGTGGGGTTGGCCAAGAACAAGCAAGCAAGCGATGCGGCCATCGCTTTCAGCCGGCCACAGTTGAGGAAGAAGAGCGCCGCGTGGCAGGTGGCGGGCGAGGCACGAGAGGTAGAACGCTCGGGCTTTCAGCTGGTGGACGCGCACAGCCGGCACTACTCCACTTCGGCCACTAAATTTCGCCTGAGTCTCACTAAACAGCGGCGACTGCACGGCCTCGTCAGCCGTCGTCACGTCAAACTGCCCAGCGAGATGACGTTGTCACCGAGGGGCGAATCCCTTTCCCGAAGCATGCAAAGCCGCGACTGGACCGACCTGAGCGACGACCTGCTGCCCTTCCGCGGCGAGCGCCACTGCCACCCGAGTCTTCTGCAGGAGCAGCTGAACGCGCTGCACCAGCAGGGCGCCCTGATGCTCCTGGTGATTCGCGAGCACGTGTACCAGCATGCGCCTGCGCATGTTGCCGAACTGGACCACGCCATACTCTACTACAACATGATCAAGGTGCACTTGGACGACTACTTCGACACCGTGGCCTGCTACGAGGTGCAAACGGTGGCCCAGCGCGAGCTGAAGATGTGGCCCGACAACATGTTCCGCTGGGTGGCCGCGGTGCTGTTCACCGTGCTCGACAGGGTCGACATCCAGACGCTCGACTACTACCTGAGCATCGACAACCTGCGACAGGTGTTTCGGCACCTGCACTGGTCCAACCTGCTATTCAACTGGAAGGCGACTCCCGACAGCTCGTAGTTCCCTCGGTCGCCGCTGCTTGTGGCTAGCGCTCTTGCCGTTGGGACTAGATTTGGAGGAAAGATCTTTATTGAAGACGCGGACAGTGTGCTTGTCCTCGGCGAGTGGCGCACCTAGTCCTAGATGTCGTGAGCCCTCGCAGAACTCTTGGTCCGGTCTAGCAAGGGGAGCTGGTCTTCGT
>JALIZH010019590.1:0-23778 GCA_030522465.1 Rhipicephalus appendiculatus | reverse complement strand
AAAAACACTATTGTAGCTGTAGATCCGAAAAATTTTATTCACATACTACGGATAGTTTGTGTCGAGAAAAAAATATTACTTTGCAGTTTTGATGTTTTTTCTGTTAAGGAAAAAAATCGCAAAATCGACACAAAGCTCAATAATGCTCACATTTAAGATTTTTTTCCTCCGCAAGTATTAACGCCAGCCTTCCTAAAGTTTCTAAAAACATTGCCCTATGTTTGGTAAACAAGTGTGCTGAACGAAATACCTGAGAGTGGCTTCAAACGTTAACCAGAAATGATCAACTGAGGACATGTCTGTCAAAATGCAATATTTTGAAGATCATTTGAAAAAAAAACACCATCTTCGATTTCTTTTTAAACTCTCCAGAATTAAAGCCAAACACATGTTCTAACTTAATCTGTAAAAACATGTTGCATTATTTTTGTGAGGTCGGAACTACGAAGCACGAAAGTGGCCAAATTGACGTATAGTAAGTAACCACAACATTGAGCGATCACGAAGCAATAGTTGCCATTATCGTTATTTTTAGGTCACGAATGTCTTCTGTGGATTGACCGATTGTCAGGAATAAAACAGGAACAGTTGCTTTTGAAGCGGAAATTATTACTACATTTTTTTTACGCAAGTCACAAAAACTTCTACACGAGTCCCAGCCACTGAGCATGCCGAGTCGCACTCTTCGCAGGAATCGCTTTCAAAATTTTTCGCGCATGTGAGCCTGCGTACGCCTCATAAAGGAGGTGGCTGGAGAGGATCCACCGCTGGATATTTATCGCTTCCCATGGCACGTCGGTATTGTGATTACACAGACGGTGCGTGTCGGCACAAGCGGCGCTTCTTCAGCACGACTGCGCTCATTCCCGCTCCCTAAAAAAGAAAGAACAGAAACAAGAAACAGCTCAACTCGCTTAAGAAAGGTCGAAGTAATAAGAGAACGTCGGCTTTCACTTCCGTTCGTCGTCGACAACCCGGCAGTCCTCTGCTGGTGAACGAACGTGAGTACGCGTGCCAGTGATGTTCCGTCCTGGACAGAAGAATTCCCTTTCCGAGGCCCGAAAATTCCCTATTTCCGGCATTTTTTCCCCGCATACATCGCCAAAAATCCCCGCATATTTCCGTGCACAAAAAGTTATATATATATATATATATATATATATATATATATATATATATATATATATATATATATATATATATATATATATATATATATATATATATATATATATACATACATACATATATAGTGTTCGACGTGTTTCAGGCTCTTCCCATCGCTTTCTCTTCTTTCCTGCCCAACTCAAAGCATCGCCTCTGAGATCGGCTTTTAATACTACGAAGGAGCTACCTTGGAGCTCGCTTTAAGCGGTATGCGATGCGGAAGGAATGCTGTACATGCTCATGCACACGGCCACTGCATAAGAAGAAAAGTTTATTATTGTTTTTTTTTGTTGTTGTTACTGAGTGACGTGGCGTACATTAATGTGCCTAGCAGACGCTCTGTATCTGTATGCACCACATTTTGTAAAAAAAGCACGTCAACTTTTCAATGTTTCATCAATGTTTCTGCGTTGAATTATAGCAAGAAAGACTATGGTCTTTAAAAACGAACCTTAGAGGCTGTGGTTTGGCGCGCTACATGCGGCAGAAACGATTGCGACATGCGAAAGCCTCATGTCCACAGTCTTTGGATCGTTATAAAAAAAAAAAATTTCGCCGCCCCTCAAAATTCCCTGCAATATCGCGAAGATTCCCTTTTTCCCTTTCGTCCAAAATGACTGTCGAAAATTCCCTGAAAAAGGGAAAATTCCCGCACGGAACATCACTGACGCGTGCGCGTATTACACTCCCCTGATATTGATGGCCACGTTGTGGAGCTCAGAGCGAGCGTTTTGCGCGGACTACCCAAAGAGGCATACGAAGAAGATTGCCTACAAGCGGAACTTTTGATGTGTGAAAGATTTTAATGTCGCCTTACTAAGGAAGCGCATGCCAGAACAAGCCTCATCCATCAGAGAAACCGACATTTTGTGCCAGAGCTGTTTCAACCGCTTGAAACAGATCGCCGTAGAGTCTCCAGATGCATCTGTCTGACGCAAATTTTGTTCCCGAACAAATTGTTGTCGAAGAGCTAAACGTACTCGTTAAGACAACCGACGTGACAACCCTGAAAATTCCGGCGAAAGTGAAAGCACAATGCCGAGTGTCTTACGCCAAGCGCAAGAGAGCGGAGGTCGAGGGCGTTATCCCCGGGACAATTTCTGCTGTCCTTACAGTAGCGCACGGTACTACAGAGGAACCTGGTCCTTCAGCGGAAACCTGCAACACGTGTCGCGAGTGGCTGCGCAACCTAAAGCACACATTCGATACCTGCGAATCAGACTATGAACGCTACCGCCGCCTGACATTGCTCCCTGTGAACCTTTCTCATCAAGAGATTCAAGAAATGATTCCATCTGCAACTCGGCACCTCATTCGGAAATCCAGAAAATACAGACACCCGGTTGTGGTCAAATCCGAACCTCTACACCAGATCGAAGCTGAAGCCAGAAAACATACAGGCAGCAATGAAATACTATACTGACGATGAGCTCAACTCCACCCAACAAAGCCCAAACAAGAAATATTTTATTGCAATTCCATTCGGGAAACATTTCGTCTACAGCGGCTCACCCTGACACAGGGATCGAGCTCAAGAAGTTCTCCTCCTTGGGGCCGAAATGGGTTGTGTGCACAAGGTTGCTTCACCAGGAGCAAGATACGCACAAGTGCTTCAGTGACGTTTGTGACTGTCTAACTTTTCTGAGTATGACTTGTGGCTATGACTCCCTGTGTATACAATAGGGGTAAATAAACAGTTCCTTCCGAGAGCTCGACTTGACTACATTTCTAGAAATCTTACGGTTAGTCCTTACGCCAGGACCAAAACTGCGACGCGGGCACGCACGCAAATGAACAAATTTGCACTTTAAGGCAACTCTTTGGTTTTATCTGTCAAGCTGTTGTCCCACGAGCACAACAGATGACATTCAGGGCTTAAAAATAACCATAATGGCCACTATTGCTCCATGCTCGCTCAATGTTGTCGTTACTCACTATACGTCAATTTGGCCACTTTTCGTGCTTCGTAGTTCCGACCTCACAAAAATAATGCAACATGTTTTTACAGATTAAGCTAGAACACGTGCTTGGCTTCAATTCTGGAGAGTTTAAAGAAAATCGAAGATGGTGTTTTTTTTTAAATGATCTTCAAAATATTGCATTTTGAGAGACATGTCCTCAGTTGAACATTTCTGGTTAACGTTTGAAGCCACTCTCAGGTATTTCATTCAGCACACTTGTTTACCAAACATAGGGCAATGTTTTTAGAAACTTTAGGAAGGCTGGCGTTAATACTTGCGGAGGAAAAAAATCTTAAATGTGAGCATTATTGAGCTTTGTGTCGATTTTGCGATTTTTTTCCTTAACAGAAAAACATCAAAACTGCAAAGTAATAATTTTTTCTCAATACAAAGTATCCCTAGTATGTGGAGAAAAAGTTTCGGACCTACAGCTACAAAAGTGTTTTTATAGCGTCTCATCGAAATCCCATTCTCGCGAAATTCGAAAGAGGCGGTGGCGGCTCAGCGGAGACTTGTGAATTTTTTTTAAAGAAGGTGAAATTTTTTCTCGCGAAACCAAAAGTGGTTTTGTGGTCATGGGGACTTGGAAAACAAAATATATTTTTTTTCGGCGAAATCAAAGTGGGTCGGCGGACATGCACCGACGTTCTTATCTGAACACACCCTGCAGCAGTTACTGAGAAGCGCGGCGCCATTTTCAGTCGAGCAGCGGCGCTGCGTTCAACTCGGTCAAGTGAAGGACGAAACTCGAGTCGAGGCTCGTTTGAGAATACGGGGGTTAGTCGGGCTCGCGTAGGAGCGCAAGCTTGCTCGATTTCAAGGGGCGGCTATTATAAGGGCTACGTAGTGGAAGACACGCCCTCAGTGGTTCATCGTATGCCCGCGTGCACCTCGAGAAGCCGGGCACTGAGGGCTACCTGCAGGAGCGTGAGAAACCGAATGTTCTGCCGCTCAGTCACTGATGAATTGGTTCAATAAGAAAACTTTCATGGGCACTTTCGCATTGCTGCAGAAGGTCACGCAGAGAGAGAACAGCAACGGGGATTTGCCTTTTCAAGAGCGAAGCGATCATACTTGAGATGCCAGGCGGTTGTTCTGCTGTTCTGTTCGCTAAAATATACACAGTCTGAGAGCGTGAACCAGATAGCATCAGTCTTGGGTAATAGCACTGTAGTACATTCCGAGGGACAAGACACACCGTCCAAGTAGAATCGGCGTGAAATGAAACGCGAACAGCGGCAAGCATTCCTACTGCTATATGACGCGCCGTCCAGTCATCACCATGGACAGGCGCGCGTATGCGCAGTGCAACCAAACTGGATATGCGCGCCTGCCAGTCGTGATGACTGGACGACGCGCACTATACCATTGCGAAGGCTTGCCACTGTTCGCGTTTCATTTGACGGCGGCATTGCGTTACAGCGTTATTATCCAAGACTATAGGTGTAACTAACTAGCCCCCCATTACTGCTCTTGTAGCCTCCCCCGAGCGTTGTAAGTGTTGAGATTGGCACGGCGCTACTGTCATCTGGCTGGTCCGTCACTATAATCACACGCGCGGTGAGATCTGAGGCCAAATCTGTGCTCGATGGGCAGGTTATACATATACGTCCGTGTCAGGGGCGTAGCCAGACATTTTGTTCGAAAAGGGGGGGGGGGGGGTTCCACCTTGATTTTGAGTGGGAGTCGGGCAGGCAGATGTGGTCGAGTGCCATTTTGGGCTTAATATGCCATGGAAAAAAATTAAGGGATGGGTGGGGGGTGGGGGGCACGGGCCCGGTGTGGCACCCGCCGGCTACGCCACTGGTCCGTGTTCAATAACCATGTGCCGGCTGAGTAACGATCAGCGCATACCTTCAGCTTGTGCAGTGAGTGCAGGCTTCTGCAGTAAAAGTGCCACGGAAGGAGGCGTCATTTTAGGTATCATTAGAAGTGTGACTAATCATTGCGACTAATCAAAGTGGACTAATGCATCTTTCTGCTCCGTATACCTTGATCGATGATGACGTAGTGCGGTTGCGAACGTGAAGCGGCCCTAGAAAGACTCCTAGCGCATTCTCTTCGGCGTGTCGGGGTAACTTTGTCCTCGTTGCAATTACAGACGTGGAATGCAAACGAGACTCTTCCGAACGGGGAGAGCGAAAGGCAGACATCTTCACACCTCTCCCACCTGTCTGCTTACTCATGCGTGAAATGTTCCATTAGACCTGGTCATAGGTTAGACAGAACGTAGCGATGGATGGATGTAAGCATGGATGGCTGTGTCGGCGCATATGCCAGCGCATGACCTTCATTTACTCGGTGGGAAGAACTTGGTCGTAAATGCCGAACAGCGCAACGAGCTATGCTGAGGGTGATTCAGCTAAGTTACTCCAAGTAAAGCTTTTTAATTTCGAGCATTGTAAAGGAAATCTGTAAAAATCTAAATACGGCATTGTCATTGAGCATTTTTGTTAATTTTAAAGGCCATTAAGCAGTCCTTGCGAATTACACAACTTGGTGGATTGCCAGTTATTTCAGCATGGATGAAACATTCCGACATTTCAAAACATGTGCTACGGCTTCTGTATTGAAGGTTTCTCGCAAGAATTATTATTTACAAGGTTGACTATAGTCGGATGGAACTTTATGAGTCTGCGGTATTTCCTCCTCAAAGGCGGATGTACACAAGCCTTCACCAATGGGTGCGCGCTCCAGAATGACGTCATGAGCCGGACGGCTGGTGACTCCGCCTTCGTGGATTATTGCCGAGTGCAGGAGTGCAACTATTTTTTAGTTGCGCAGGCGATGGGCTAGCTTCCGCGCTTCGGTCGTCTGGGCGGGGCCTCTCCGGGCTTCTTAGGTTGTATCCGACTATAAGCAATATTTGTTAATTACCCTGCTTGGTGGAATCGAAAAAAAATATCCTGAAGTGTTGCATACGGCTCAGAACAATAATGGGACTATTTGAGCCGCGTGGCCCGCGTTTCTGCTTTCTTTAATGAATACCAGGCGCCATTTAGGTGAAGCATCCTGTATGTGGACTGCACTAACAAAAATGACATTCGTTGTGCCACCAGGTGCGGAGGACCTGATACGCCATCTCCATGCGCACGGTGTTCCCATTGCGATGACCACTAGCACCATGCCACATGCTTTCGCGCTGAAGATGGCGCACCACAGAAGCGTCTTGTCGCTCTTCAACCATGTGCTCATATTGGGTAGGGATCCCGAGGTGAAGCATGGCAAACCAAATCCAGACATTTTCCTCGTCGCTGCGTCCAAGTTCTATGACCATCCACAACCGGTAAAGGTATAATGCTCTGACAAGCACTTACATCTGTTAGCAAATTTTACCGTGCTCGAGCACACATCTAACATATTGCAACCCTTGCCCCGGCCTGCGACTAACGTTACTAGATTAGCTGCCTACGACTACCACATATCTGCCTTAACAGAAGATACGCCGTCACCTGCCCGTTCTAAGTCGAGCATTACACTGGAATGCATCACGAAAATGATCGCAATGGTAACAATATTATCATATTTACATCAACTTCAATACCAGCACAAAACTTAGATGCCAGTCTAACGTCTCGCTTTGGCTACTGCTAATTTAATTATTAAGCCCCGCTGACGTTTTAGGTACCTTATCAAACTCGCCAATTAACCATGCAATGGCGTCGGCGTCCCACGTCGGCGGCGCCGGCGCAAACATGACTGATGCAAAAAATCGTCATCACGCGATCGCGTACCACGTGACCTGGCCGATCGCCACGATTTGTGCTGTCACCTTGAAGTCATATGACGTCACAAAACATGAGGCCACAAGATGTCATTGCATAACGTCGTCGCTTGGTCAAAGATGGACCGATCACGGAGGCTGTGGAAAATCTGGTGAGGAGCATGAAGCTTTCTTTGACTTCGATCTTGGAGGGCGTGCTATACCCCGTTAGGTGCGAAAAGGTTTCGACGGGGTCAGGGAGGATCAATATATCGACTGAGAAGAAGACGACGGCTCTCACCTTCGAGTTGACTTAGGTGAAGCCATAGTGACACTGCGAATTCTGTTAACTGTTGGTCGCTATGTGCATCTATTTTATTGTTTTGTTCACAATGTACGATTGGCCCTGTGTTTCTGTGCGTGAAACAAGGTTCTGGTGTTCGAGGACACGCCCGCTGGTGTGACGGCGGCCCTGGATGCTGGCATGCAAGTTGTGATGGTTCCGGACCCTAGAATGGATCAAGCCAACCGGAGTCGGGCAACCCTGTGCATCGATTCACTGGTGGACTTCAAACCAGAGCTGTTTGGACTGCCGTCTTTTCCGGAAGCCCACAAAAGAAGTAAGAACGGATCTCTCTTCCAATTTTGTCAATCCAGCGTAAAATATTAGTAGATAGATGATTACCACTTTTGGCTACTCAGGCGAAAAAAAAAATAAAAATTCACCATCTCCCGCTAAAGGGAACCATGTGTGGATGCGAAGCAGCGGGGAGATAATTAGCTTGAGCGGGAGGAACGTCGCCGCTCTCATTTCACGGCAGCGGTCCGGGCGCTCATCGCGGCGCTGCATAGGAGAGAGAATGAGGCGCGCGCGCTCCGTCATTTTCATACCGCGAAATTACCGTGGCGCCCCCAGCGGAGTATGCAGCTGTCACACCACCTGTCGTGCGCGCCGCTCCGTACAGGATTCCTAGAGGAAAGGACGGGGGGGGGACCGTAGGAGAGGAGAGAGAGGGGACGTGCATGCGCTGTGGGGGTGTGGGACGCGGGAGCCGCTCCGTAGAGTAGAGGATTCCTAGAGAAGAGAGGGGGAAAGGACGCGCATGCGCTGTGGGGATGTGGGACGCCGGAGCCGCTCCGTAGAGTACAGGATTCCTGGAGGGTAGAGGGGGGAGAGGGACGCGCATGCGCTGTGGGACGCGGGCGCCGCTCCGTAGAGTAGATGATTCCTAGAGGACAGTAAGGGGGTGAGAGTAGGAGAGAGAGGGGGAGGGGACGCGCATGCGCTGTGGGACGCGGGAAGGAGGGACGGACTAAGCCCCCTCCAAACACATGCAAGCAAGATCAAGGAATGGGGTCAACCTGGGTGACAGACACCACCTGCCTAGCCATTGCTAAGCAGCCTCTCTGTGCTCTCGGCCATGACTCAAGGAATGGGGTCAACCTGGGCGACAGACACCACCTGCCTAGCCATTACTAAGCAGCTTTGTGCTCTCGGCCATGACTCTGATGATTGTAGTAGGGTTGACGGCCTTCATATTACTACAGTGTTCTGGTTCGCATAATGGGTGCTTCCCTACTTCATGAAAGTGGCCGGACGCGGGACGGGGGACGCGGGACGCGGGAGGGACGGACAGAGCCCCGAGCATAAGACGCTTCGCATCTAAAAAAAGCGCACTTCAGCGCCATAAAGGACTTCACTCCCTATGCAGGGAGTGAAGTATGCAACTCTTGATGTAAGAGTGCTCGAAAACTCAAGCACGATAAGAAAAACTAGGGTTTTTCAAGAGTTGTAGCATCAGGTGTATCAAAGAGTGCTATCACAGAATGCAAAGGCACTGCTTGGTTGGAGTGTAAGCACTACGGTTGCATTTCCAAATATTCAGAGATGACGCCCTATAAAGCTTTTGTGTGCACCTAATTCTCTCATATGGCGTGTGGTGAGATAGTACACCCGACGACGGCACCCAGTCGAATCCCCTACGGAGCCTCCTCCGCTCGGGTTTATTCCCTTCGCCAAGACCCACAGCGACAGCGCCATCTCGAAGACTTAACGGACACTACACCCCCACGTCCCTTCTCCAGGCAACTAGCGCACATACAGGGATGCACACTCGAGCTAATCACAAGGTGACTCCTCTTGGTGGTTTTATGATGCGACCAAACCATGACCTCCTGACAGGGCGATCTGAGGAAGGCGGTCCCGTCTCTGAACTAGTCTCATCGGACCCAGGTGGCCTCGTCGTCGGCGTCAAGGATACAGCCGACTTGTTCGAATGTGCACCTTGCCCCCGCATTCTGTGTGGCATGTACTCTGGCTCCCAGCGGGAGTGGTTGGCTGTCAGTGTCTGCTTGTTCTGACGGCCTCAGTGTTGGCGGTGTGTTTCCAGAACAAGATGTCTTTCGTGAGGTTGAATGACGCCTTTCGCAGTTTCAACCACGTATGAGCGTGGACGTTGCGCGGGTAACAATACAATATCAGGGCAGTTCATATCACTCACTCAAACTTCCTCTCCTGGCTTTAGTCTGCGAAGAGCAGAAGCTGCATGTATCCTGTAATAGTCTTCTGCTTGTTTTTTGTGGGTGGCTTCATCGCTATGGTCGAATACTGAGGCATCGGGCCAAGCAGGCTGGAGTTGTTTTCCAGTCTTTGGGACACGAGTGCGGAGGTGTCTGCCCAAGAGATGTGTCAAACCGTTGATGCACGGGGTGTCCCGATACGACAGCAAGGTCAAGTAGGGATCTTCAGTTTTTTCGAGAAGGTTCTTGACCGTTCGCACCATACGTTCCACTCCTCCATTGGATTGCGGGAAGCCGGGACTGCTTGTAACGTGACGGAAGCCGTACGCCCTAGAAAAGTCAGCAAATTCCTTCGCTGCAAATTGTGGCCCGTTATCACTGCGAACCTCCCTTGGTATGCCGGAACGTGCGAACATGCTTTTGATGGCAGGTATGACGGCGGGTGTTTTTGTAGAGCGCAGGTTCAGGACCTCTGGGAAACGGGATCGATAGTCTACGATGAGCACGTATACTCTCCGCCGTTGAGATGAAACAGGTCAATACTGACGACCTGCCAAGGCTCTTTTGGAGTCTCACTAATAATAGGCTCGGAGCGTTGAACTCTAGTCGCAGCACATTTAGAGCAGTTCATCACCATAGTCTCAATTTGGGAATTTATGGCAGGCCACCAAACAGATTCCCTAGCTAGACTTGCAGCGGCCTATCCCTTGATGGCCCTCGTGAAGAAGCTACAATATGCGTTGCTGGTATAACGCCGGAATCACAACACGAACACCCTTCAGAAGTAGATCTTCTCCGATGCTGAGATTGCTTTAATGCCAGTACTTCCTTACGTGTGTCGGCACACGAAACTTCCCTCGGGCCAGCCTTTCGTGCAGCACTGGAGGAGCAAGTGGCATGCCGCGTCACGAGCTTGTGCCTGACGAAGCTCGTGAAAAGTGTTCGGACATGGTATCTGGCAGGGCGCGAATGGTCTCCTGGACGAAAAGCTCGGTGTTATCAGCTTGTCTTGGAGTAGACTCCAGCCTTGAAACGTCTTGTAGGAGCGCGCGAGAGCATGTCAGCCGTGGCCAATAGGGGATGGATGGATGGATGCTATGAGCGTCCCCTTTATAACGGGGCGGTGACAGGTGTGCCACCAGGCTCAGTAAAGTGAAGAAACAAAAAACGTTTTCATCCTTCTTTCTTTTTTTAAATTGGCCTAATGCCTTAATCGTCTATTTCGATTAAATCTATCTTACTATAGGAACAAGAACGCCAATTCGTATAGCCCAGTTCTCTGCCCTTTAGGGCAGAGTAAATTTTGTCCCTTCTCTAGTTTTCTGCCACCAATACTCTTACAGGCTCTCACTTATTTCTATCGCGCGCGTGTTCAGTTTTCCATTGTCGTCCCTAAAACCCAAAGCTTCATGTAGGTGCGTTGCCTAAGCGTACACCTGGGTGTATATCTACACATTCAATCAGAACATGCTCCATCGTTTCCTTATCTTGCCCAGAGCATATGCGTTGTTCTTCTTCTTTACTAAATCTCGCTTGATAACAGCGCGTTCTAAGGCAACCCGATCTCGCTTCAAACAGCAATGTGCTTCCCCTTGAATTATCATAAAATAATGTGTGAATAAAGTGTGAATAAAAAGTGTGAATAATAATGCCGACGGTGAGTGCATAGGACCAAAGGTCGGCAAAAAAAGTGGAACTCACTCAGACCCACTCACGAAATATATCTTGCGCTTTGGACTCACTCGTACTCAGATTCACCAATTTTTTCTGAGCCCGCATCCCTCGGACTCACACTCACGGAAATTTTCTTCAACCGGACTTGCTCGGACTAAACTAACCAAAATATTATTCGCCCCGACTCATTCACTCAGACTCACGATTTGGTCTGAGTCTGAGTGTGTCGACTCATGAGTGAATTCACCGACTTATGGCCCACACCATGTCATAAGTGTCAGAAAACTCATCCTCATTCTGCGGGCACGCACCCGAGAAAGGTAGAGAAGCCAGCGCTCATACGCCCACAAGACCCGCATGAGCCGGAGCCCACACTATGGTACGACGTGTCGGTTATCCAGTGTACTCGCATTCATGGAGGATTTCGAAAGAACGGTGTGAAGCATACCCTTGCTGAATATTGCGGCAGGCGCCCCTGAAGTCAGTGATAATGATCCGGTACTCTGGATCTGCGTCGGCGAGTGCAATGGCGATCTCCACAAATGTAATGTTTGGGGCTCGGAAAGTGAGAGCCTGAACTGTAGTGGTTCTGGGCATGATGGCCGCCATGTACCAACCCCCACGTGTGGGCCGGCTGCGTACACGTAGGAGACACGTCACTTATGACAATAATGTTGAGATAGCCTCCGCCCGTGCAAGACGGCGATCATCATAGGTGTACCTAGTCATATTGTTCGGAAGGGGTCGCACCTGAAGTGCGAAGCACCAAGCTTCGGGGATGCAGAGGCGCTTAGGGCAGAGGCGCTACATGATAGTTATGGAGCTAATGTGCATCCCGTCTCACATTAGCTCCATAACTATCTGTAAATGTGTGTATGTGTAATTTCGGAAGAGTCATCTTAAAATTCAAAGGCCGAATAACATCGAGTTGACTTAAGGGAACAAACGGGGGTTAAGGATATCATAGTTGAAATCAAGAAGAAGAAATGGATATGGGCCGGGCACGTAGCACGTCGGCAGGATAACCGCTGGTCATTAAGGGTAACTGACTGGATTCCAAGAGATGGCAAACGCGTGAGGGGGAGACAGAAAATTAGGTGGGTAGATGAGATTAAGAAGTTTGCAGGTATAACGTGGCAGCAGAAAGCACAGGACCGGGTTGATTGGCGAAACATGGGAGAGGCCTTTGCCCTGCAGTGGGCGTAGACAGGCTGGTGATGATGATGATGATGATGATGACTTAAGGAGCGCATCAGCATAGTGCAAATGCCCTCCCCCCTCAAAAAAAAAGTCCCTCACGCAATCTTTATATTATATTATCTCTTTACATCTTTTCTTAAGGCACACATCTAGTAGAACGCTTTTCTGTCCTAAAGACGCGTATATCAACTGCAGACGCGCCGCCATACTTTGTAAAACGTAACTACTGTTTCACCTCTCTGTGTGTCTTACGTTCTACAGCCCTGTCCTGGCTCTTCCCTTGCATGAACTATTGCTAAGAACTTCCTTAGAACTGATTTTTTCTCTTCCGCAGCGTTTGCCTTATTATTGCTTATTCTATCTGCTGGCACTAAATGCAGAGTAATAACACCTTTGTGCCTGTGCTTTACTGATGTATGGTGCAGGTCCGAGCCGTTCCGAAGGCGTCACTGGCACGAAGGCAACAGCAACAGCGTCTATGTTCAAGCCAGTGTCTCATGTCCTTTTCGACTTGGATGGCCTTCTTTTAGGTAAGACAGGATCACAACTGTGAGGTGAAAACTTCAATACAACTGGAAATATGCCTAACAATATAAAAGTTTATGTGGCGCAGGTGTCTCGTCAGGATGACGTCAGCTATGGTTACCGAGTCAGGCGAGTTGTCAGAAAAGGCCAAACTTGGTAATCGGTCACGCGCACGTGTGTGTTAGTGTGCGTGCGTGTGTGTGTGCGTGTGTGTGTGTGTGTGCGTGTGTGTGTGTGTGTGTGTGTGTGTGTGTGTGTGTGTGTGTGTGTGTGTGTGTGTGTGTGTGTTTGTGTGTGTGTGTGTGTCTGCATAGGCGTGCGTAGGGTTCCCCTTCAAAGGGAGGGGGGATGGATGGATGCTATGAGCGTCCCCTTTATAACGGGGCGGTGACATGTCTGCCACCAGGCTCGAAAAAAAGCTTTCTTTTTTATGTTGGCCTAATGCCTTATCTACATTGATTAAATCTATGTTATTATAGCAAAGAAAAATATAAATTCACGGTCCATCTCTCTGCCTCTTAAGGCAGAATGCCCTTATTTTTCCCCATTCTTCATTTTTTGTCCTTTATCTCTACTTTTCTGCCACCAATACTCTAACCGTCTCTTACTTATTTCTATCGCGGACGTGTTCAGCTTTCCATTGTTGTCCCTAAAACCCAAAGCTTCATGTAGACTCGTGCCCACACGTATATCTGGGTGGACATCGCCACATTCAATCAGTACATGTTCCATCGTTTCCTTAGTTCCCCCCACAGCATGTACATTGTTCTTCTTCGTTACAGAATCTCGCTTTATAGCTACGCGTTCTAAGGCAACCCGACCTTGCTTCAAACAGTAAAGCGCTTCCCCCTTGAATTATCATAAAACCTCTCCCTCCTTATTTCGTTTTTTCCCTTTCGGTAGTCACTGAGAGCCGGCTTCTTTTCCATCGCTGTCATCCAATAAGTCCTCTCCGCCTCTCTGACTTTTCGCTTATTGCTCCTTGTTGCCATGTCGCCCACACTGCTAGCCGTATATTTACTGGTGAGCCTCCTAGTTCTTTTTCTCCACTGCGTGTCGACGCTTTTTCTATACAAATACCTGAAAACCTTCCCTGCCCATCTACTCTCCTTCATTTTCCTCAGCCTCTCTTCAAATCTAATTTTGCTCTGAGCTTCCCTCACTTCAAAACCTGTCCATCCCATATCACCCTTTACAGCCTCATTTGTCGTCTTCCCGTGAGCGCCCAACGCGAGGCGTCCCACAGTCCTTTGATTTACATCCATTCCTGATTGCACCTCTGACTTCATGCACACCACTGAGTTCCCAAATGTAAGCCCCGGAACCATCACACCCTTCCACAGCCCTCGAAGCACCTCATACCTATTGTATCCCCATAACGCTCTGTGCTTCATGATTGCAGCATTCCTCTTTCCCTTTGTTACCGATGCTTTCTCTTGTACCTCCATATATCTATCCCCCTCATTTATCCACACTCCGAGGTACTTGTACTCGCTTACCCTTGGTATTTCTTGGCCCTGTATTAAGACCGCATGGTCTTCGTGATCATTGAATACCATCAATCCACATTTTGTTGCACTAAAACCTAGTCCTAGAGCCTCGCCTTCCCTTCCGCATATATCTGCCAGCCGCTGTATATCATCTTGACTGTCCGCAAATAAGACAATATCGTCAGCATAAAATAGACCTGGAAGCTTCCGCTCAACCATCTCGCCTGCCTGTTTGTGTGACAGATTAAATCCAATGTTGCTACCTTCTAGTGCTTTTTCCATCCTCACCATGTACAGCATGAATAACAGCGGGGACAAAGGACAACCCTGTCTCAGCCCCCTTACTAATGTCAACGCTGTCCATGCTGCTTATTCCTTCCCATTCTACACAAACTGTATTTTCGCGGTATATTTCCCTCAAAAGCTGTATACAGTCGTCACCTATGCCCACTTCCTTCAATATATCCCACAAAATTTCCTGATTAACGTTGTCATATGCCCCGGTGATGTCTAGATAAGCTACGTATAAGGGCCTGTTTTCTATTTTTGATATTTCTATACACTGTGTAAGAACAAACAGGTTATCGTCTAACCGCCTGTCGATTCGGAATCCATTCTGGAGTTCTCCCAAAATATCATTTTGCTC
Source organism: Rhipicephalus appendiculatus (assembly GCA_030522465.1). Classification (NCBI taxonomy): domain Eukaryota; kingdom Metazoa; phylum Arthropoda; class Arachnida; order Ixodida; family Ixodidae; genus Rhipicephalus; species Rhipicephalus appendiculatus. The sequence goes on along the minus strand of JALIZH010019590.1, from coordinate 8,892 downwards.
TACCCACGTTTCTATTTTTAATTTTACTGCCTGCATCGCCAACCGGTATAGCACCGATGTAATGGTTAGCGGTCTATACGAGCGAATGTTATCCTTTTCCCCCCTGCCTTTATAGATTAAGTTCATTCTACTTTTTCGCCAACTGTCTGGTATTTCCCTCTCCTGTAAGCACTTTTCTACGGCTTTCAGCAGTGCTTCTTTAGTGCTATGTCCTACTTCGTTAATGAGGCTGACGGGAACCCCATCTAAGCCCGGAGTAGTGCGCTTAGGAATTTTTCCTTCGGCCTTCTTCCAATTGAAATTCTCAAGTACTACATCTTCGTCGGTTGTACTCTTCTGCATACTTTTACTCACCGGGGGAATCCCCTGGGCGACCTTTTTAAACGAATCGGCTGTTACCTTTCGGATGTAACCTAGCGCTTCATACCCTTCCAATTGATTTCCTTCTTCATCTACCATATGTTGTTGCATTGTGACAGACTTCCTACCTAGCGCTTTTAGGTGGCTCCAAAATATCCTAGGCGCGGCCTTCTTCTTTTCGCGAATCTCTGTCATCCAGCGTTCACTTTCGCCTTTAATTTTTGCCTCGACTAACTAAAGGTTTGTCACAGCGCCCCCCCCTCCCTACTATGTGAATGTATGGGGCTGACCTTGCGCTCCCCTTCTAGGTAATTAGAGGGGGGTGACGGCCCCCCCCTACTTCCCCGTGCGCACGCCTATGTGTGTGTGTGTGTGTTCGCGCGCGCGTCGCTATTCTCACACGCAAATTATTTTCAATAATGTACGATGTGGCCGCATTCATGAGCAGAAGCTTCTGAGCATGTGACCTCAAAGTGTAGGTGCACTTCGCAGCAAGATACGTGTACTAGCCTCATGTTCGTATCGCTGCTTATTTTCTTGGTAATTAAGCACTTGATGACTTTTAGAGGCTACACAGTCACGGTAGGAAGCATTGTCAACAATAACCACGCTGTTGAACCAACCCTGTAGTCGTTCTTTTACGTTCACGCGCCACTCCTGGCACCAACTCAAGACTCGGAGAAGCTGTACAGTGCTGCTGCGGAGACCGTGGTCTCGCGCTACTCCAAAGAGTTCACCTGGGATCTCAAGAAGCGGGTGCTGGGAAGCACCGCGGCCGACGCGGCGCACACGGTCGTCGAGGCCCTTGGTCTGCCCCTGACAGCGGACGAGTACATGGTGGCGGTGGATCGCATATTCAGGAAGACGGTCCCCAACGCACAGCTCATGCCCGGTGAGCACGAATATGCCAAGTTGCGGCACGACAGTTGGCACGTAACATCTAGCTCTTGCGAATAGAAAGATGGGAGGGAACGTACTTGCACACATTGTGGCATAAAAGATGCCGAAGATGGGCACCATTTCTTCCTTTCGCTACAACGTCTTTTACTACTAAAACGATCATGTAGAGACTAAAATATTATGTTGCTAGCCTGTGCGAAGCTCATGTTGTCCTGACGCGCGTTTTATGTATAACGAGTACGAATGTAGTTGGGAAAATCGCAAATATACTCCCTTGCACACGATTCGTAGGTGCCGAAAGGCTGGTTTGCCACCTGCACGCGCATGGCGTCCCCATGGCCATTGCGACCAGCTCGAAGCCGGAGACCTTCGACCTGAAGATGTCGCACCACCGCGAACTGCTGCCTTTCTTCCATCACGTAGTCTGCGGGGAGGAAACCCCGAAGTTAAGCACGGCAAGCCACACCCAGATATATTCCTCGTCGCCGCGTCTAAGTTCGACGAGAAACCGCCATCGGAGAAGGTAACAGAAACGTGCACATTTGCCAGAAACATAGCCGGTGAAAAATGTGTCGCTTTAATAAATGGATTCCCCTTGGCATGGATGCAAGCAAACTTCCTTGCGGTTTTCAGCTTCTGAAGTCTTTGTTACTTCGAGAAAACGGTAATATATAGACGCATGTACAGTGACCAAACCCGTGCGCACATACCACATTACCTCGGTTGCCTATTCGGGCGGTTATTCCTCCAATAATTTACCTCTGACCAAAGTTGCATAATCGTCAAGACAGCAGCACAGTATGGAAGAAAATTCAAGAGGGCTGGACTTTAAAATCTCGCCCCCGTAGGTTAAACTCCATTCTGCAGTACGTGTCATCCCAAATACTGAATTTTTATGTGCTGGGAAACTTTACGATAATCCAATAACTTTATTCCCTGGCCTCCCTACTGCGTGATACGGCTTTGTTTAACAGAACACGAAGAACACGAAACGTGGGTTACGAAGGGGCACACCTTTTTCTTGCAGGTACTCGTGTTCGAGGACGCGGTGAAGGGCGTAATGGCTGCCCTGGCTGCCGGAATGCAGGTCGTCATGGTGCCCGATCCTCGCATCGACGAAGAGCACCGGCGTCAGGCCACGACTTGCATCACCTCGCTGCTTGATTCAAGCCCGAGCTCTTTGGTCTTCCAGCTTTTGACACTCCTGCACAGGACCCGAAGCAACTTCAGTCACCTTCCAATCGTCCATCCACGGTGCATCGCTCCATGTCCGGTGCAAGACTTCCAACAAAAGTGTGAATAAAGCTCTCTGGAGTTGAACGGAGCTCTTGATTGATATCAGCTAGTCATACAGACTTCGGATGGCTCGGTGAGTCGCTTTGCATAAGTGTAAAATTCCTTTCGTCTCTCTATAGAACACATCGAAGGTGAAGTTTAGCAAGAAAGTGTTTTATTTACAGGGTTCACCTGCTGAAGATACCCTTCCGCACACGATCCCGAACACTATTCACTACCTTCAGGGCAGGATACTTTAGAAAAAAAAAAACTGGCAGATCCCACGCATTGTGGAAATCGATGTAATGGGAAGCATCCAGCAAGGAGCAAATCATGCTTCACATAACATGCATGTCGTGATTTACATGTTAGGACCTGTAATTTATGTTCCTCACAGAGTCACGTCGCGCAATACCAGTTCTGGTGTATATGAAGCTAGCGAACTGGACGCAAGTCCACCATGAGTGTGGCATGCAAATCACGTTTTACATGGCGTGCATGTCATTTTTTTCATGTTACCACTTGTCATTTATGTTCGTCATATAGTTGCGTCACGCAACACGAAATTTGGTGTATATCAAGCTAGCGAAACGGCGCGAGCGTGCCATGAGCGTAGCATGCAAGTCATGTTGCACATGAGATGTCATGATTTCCACATTACCACTTGACATTCATGTTCGGCATACAGTCCCGTCACGCAATACCAAATTTGGTGTATATCAAGGTAGCAAAACGGCCGCGAGCGTGCCATGAGCGTAGCATGCAAGTCATGTTGCACATGACATGTCATGATTTCCGTATTACCAATTGCCATTTATATTCGTCATACAATCACGTCACGCAATAACAAATTTGGTGTATATCAAGATAGCGAAACGGCAGTGAGCGCACCATGAGCGTCGCATGTAAATCATGTTGTGCATGATATGCATATCAGGATTTTTATATTACTACTTCCCATTTATGTTGGTCATGCAGAAATGTCTCGTCATACCAATTTTTCGATATATCAAGTTAAGCAAACGGCCGCAGGAGCACCACGGGCATGGCGTGCAAATCATGCCGTTTATGACAAGTTAGTCATGATTTTCATGATATGACCAGTCAATCATGTTCGTCATAGTCACGTTAAAGCCTATTAACGGATACGGTATGGAGAGCAAAAAGTCGTAGGCGGCCAGATGGATGGATCGATGGATAGATAGATAGATAGATAGATAGATAGATAGATAGATAGACACGCTCAATGTCGCCTAAATTCCCTAAGAAATGCTTTGCATTTAAAAATAACAGAGAGCTGAGCTGGTTAGCAAGTATTGTGAAGAAGACTGGGAGTGCGAACACGGACAGAAGAGAAGCCAAGGCAACCCATACGCTGGCGTTTGTGGTGTCTTGAATTCTGTCGTGTCTGTGTTTGCACGCCGAGTATTTTAACAGCAGAGGTTATTCTGCACTATACAGATCAACATATCACCACACTGAACCGGAAATCACCTCCCCCCTCCAGCCCCCCCCCCCCCCCCCAGAATTCTTTCCGCAATGCCGGTTCTGCGGAAAGTCTTGGTACCTTCAATATATTGTGCGAGGCTGTGGGAAATCGCCACTAGTTTAACACCCAGCCCTTACCACACCAGCAAGCACTGGTAGATCACCTTGCCGCAGTCCGACTTAATGCACCTGAAGCGGTGACCTAATGCCCCCCTGCCATGGCGGCAGAACTGTACCGTTTGCTCCTAAACTTTCCTCCTAAAGACTTGCTTTAGAATTTCGTCTCTCTCTAAATAGTACCGGTTTACAGCATGTGTTGCTTTAAAATAATGCATTTTATGTCGTGTCTTACTTTTGAATCGACCGGTAGCGAGCTTTATTGCCTAGCATCCTTACCGTGTAATACATCTGTTTCAATGATTTAGACCAACAAGCAAGAGACGTTACTTACGGAGCACACCTAGTTGTCGCAGGTCCTTGTTTGTAAGGACTCAGACATGGTAGTGACGGCTGCCCTCGCTGCCGGTATGCAAGTCGTCATGGTTCCGGATCCTCGCATTGACGAAAAGGGCCCAGTGTCGGGCCACGATTTGCCCCACCTCGTTGCTCGAGTTCAAGCCCAAGCTTTTTGGTCTTCGAGCTTGAGACACTCCCGCACAGAAGAAACGAAACGCCGCAACAGGAATCACAACAAAAAGAAATGTCCTTTGCCCTGTCAGCGTAACACATGTCTCTCCAATGAACGTTCCGTTAAGCACGCTTACCTTTCATACTTTCGTTTTGCAGCTTAGCACGCATTTGTCAGATGTCATAAAAGAGATGTTTAGCTTGTCCGTAGACTTCTTATTGTCGGAGTTCTTACGGGCTACTGGAAAAGTATGCGGGATAGGCAATGGTGGTAGCGAAACCTGATGATGCAAATCCTGATCAATTACAGACAAAGCTAATATTGCGATGACTCCTGTGTTCCACTCAACTTTTTTTTTTGACGAGAGCACTGACGAGACCAAAAAATGTTTTAGATGCAGTGTAGTTGGAGAAAACGCCGCCAGATGCTAGAACCGCAATGCTACCTAGAATGACTCCGGCAAACCGGTATCCGCAAAAGGTAAGGAACAACTGAAGGTCTCCTAATGTCTTTCGTTATTCAGCATTTCGTTATTGAAGACGCAGATTTCGCTACATCACGACGATTTCGTGTCGAAGGCATCGAAGGACCCCGCGGGGCCTGATTATAAAGAGTCCCTTTTCCCCAGATCCGTAGATGGGGAAACGGCTCCAAATTGCGCTCTCCAATCACAGGACACACGCCACTTCCGACGGTGGCGCCACAGCTGCCCAGGTCAACGTCCTTGACTGGGGCGTGGCCACCACACTGCACTTGTTACACCCAAGTGTTCCTTCCTTGAAGTGAGAAGGCCGCTGGGTTATGGGTCCCACACTCGTACTGCCGGGCGCATCAAAAGGGCCGCCGCTCCGAAGTCACTCACCACTCAGTTAGCGGGACGGGTTGTGATCCATGCTGACACTCGTTGTCGCCTCAAGGAAGGACTCACTTCACGGCTGTCAGCAGGCCAGCAGCGCTTCGGCGACTTCTTCGAAGAACAGAGAACGCCGCTCCCCTTTCGGCCCAGGTGGCGATCATAACAGCGCGCAGGCGATGTCAAGGCAATATATCCAGTCTTGGCGGAAGGGGCATCGCTGTCGTCGATGCGAAACTGGAACCCGCGCCAAGATAGCAGGGTGGCAGGATGATCGTCGATGATAGTTGACAGGAGTTGATTTCTTCTGTGCGCACATGGCGCACGCAGCTTCACGTGCCGGGAAGACAGGTGCTCAGAGAAGGGCGTAGTCCCATGGGAGCCTGTGAGGCCGCCACGGTGCCCCAGTAGCGAGGTCGATGCAGCAGGGCCCCCGACTGCCAGCTCCGGAAGACTGAAGGACGCCAGGCCAAGAAAATGCACGGCCAAAAGCAGCGGTTGGTAAGCACGAGCCATCGTTGACGTGCCGCCGAGCTGACTCATTGTGCCCTATTGGGTCTTGTGTCCACCTTCTGCGCACCGCCTGTCGAGCCGGGCGCGCCGCTTCCATCTTTCCAGGTCTGGGATTGAGGTGGTGCTTGACGTTCCCCCCATTGGGGGGCGGAGATGAGGACGACATCTTCACTGGACTTTCCTGGACTCATCGGCTTTCCCCAACAGGGAATTCGGGAAAGACCAAGGAGTTATAACGCGAGCGTCGAGACGCTCCAAAATTACGCTTCCGTTAGCCATGTGAATATACGTTCTTGTTATTAGCTCCGGCTCCTGATCTCGACTTCTCCCTGAGGCCTGGCTGGTTCCGGTCCTGTGGGCAACCCCGACTATACCAGGCCTATGAACGCGGACGCAGAACCTTAGTCTGCGGGTGGTCACCATGAGGAAGAAAACATCCTGTTATTGTATTCGAAATGTTATTCTAACAATAACAGCCTGTTACCGTGCACAGGTCCAGCTGTGTACACCTTCCAAACTTTTGTAGATTCTCAGTGATGTCATAAAACAATCATCGGCTCTATGTTCATCCCTGTACAACTACATTGGGCGCCGCTTTTGCTTTCCTTCTGGTGTCATTATTTTCATTATCGATGCTTATCGAGTCTCTCTGGTGTTTTTAGCGGCACCTGAAGCAAAATCATGGGTGGTGTAGGATACTTTCTCTCTGATAATGCTGATAAAAAGCAACCATGTCGCGAAGTTTAGCCTTTGCTCCACGAACTCATGCGTCTCGAAGAGCTGACAATCGCAAAATTGTTCGGTTATGATTAACTTTGAAAATATGCAAAGAAATACTGTCATTACGTTTACAGGAAGTGGACAAATTTGGGCGCCCTCAGGAATCAAGGCCCGTGGTGCGCCAGTAATCTCTGGGACTCGATAATCAGGAACTTTGCTAATCACTGAGTAAGCTTGCCGTCTGTACGGTTCACAATCAGTTCATATAACATTCTAACATTGCTAAATCAGAGCTATCACTCATTGTGGATTTTAAGGAAAGAAGTGTAAATTCAAGGGCTCGTTTGCTTTGTTAGACACAATATTAATGAGAACTAACAGACAATGATGCCAAGGAAAGTGTAGGGGATGTTATTACAATAAGTTGTAATGTAACTGTGAAGAAAAAAAGTAGACGAAAAGAAAATTTGCCACCGGCAGGAACCGAACCTGCGACCTTCGAATAACGTGTCCGATGCTCTACCACTGAGCTACGGTGGCGGTCATCCCTCCGTCCACTTTATAGGGTATATATGTGCATTTAAACGTGGGAGCGGCAGTCAGCGCCTCCTGTTGCCATTGTGGCGAGTGTGGAACACTCTTTTTTGCCAGTAAGCGTCACGTAGCACGTGATCTTATTACGAGCTGGCAGCTGACTAATAATCCCTCGTATACAACCTGAAGGCATCAAGTCTGCCACAATGAGTCTGCCATCAAGTCTGCCAGAACTAATTTATGGCTAAACCATGCGTAACAAGTACTTCTTGCGGGTAACATTGCAGACTTCCCTCAGTGCCACTGAATATTTTCATTCTGAAACTTCTCCACTTACAAACAAAGTATTAGCATTCTAGCAAAAGCGAAAACAAGAGAAAGAAGCTCGCCATCACTTTTATGGATATCGTACAATCCTTAGAGAGTACCTAACACATGCACCCACCAACGACCCGATCAATATGAGTCTGAAATTCACGGGTGAGCCATTTCGTTTGATATATGGTACAGCGAAAGAAGTACTTTCACGTGATTTCAAACTTCCAGCCAAAACGAAATAGGAAATACATGCTTCATTTTTTTTCTTGTCCCAAAATGTTTTGGTTCGCACTAATTCAAGCTAACTCGCGAAATCAGATACATTTTTAACTAGTTCTAAATGTCTTATGATTGACTTACGCCGTGCAACTTATACTCCACAGAATACGATCTTCCTGACTTCTGCTACAACACAAATTGTAGCCGACTTTGCAATGCTGGTCGTTAAAGGAAACAATCAAAACTACTATTTTTTGTCAGCACGTCGCGATTATTTAATTAATACTAATTTTATGAAACACGGAAGTGACTACAGCGCATTATAGGCTTTATGTATTACGACAAGTTCCGTCGCCTACCGTACCTGTACAGACCTGGTTTTGTTCCTTCTCCTCAATGCTACTATTGCAAACAGGCCGAAACCATAGAGCACTTTTTCATAGAATGCCGCCGGTATCAAAATTTAAGGCAAAGATTTCTGACACCACCTTTCCGAAAACATGGGCTTGAGCTGTCTGGAACGGTGTTGCTCTCCCTAGTGGCGTCGGCACTAGGTCATTGCAACAGGGACATCTATGAGGCGCTATTTAATTATATAAAAGAGTCAAAGCGACTGCCATGCTAACATCACAAGATAATACTTATTACTTAATTTCTTCAGTCATTTATATCAGGTATTTTTACTCAAATATTTTTTTCTTTCCCCTTTTAACCTTTTTTTTTAAACTTTTATTTATAGATATTTTTTGTTGTTTACCAATCCATAAAATACCGTAAACAAAACTAATCTTTTCACTTCTCTAAAACCACTGTCTCTTTTAGGTTTTTTTTTCCCTATCTCTCTCTCTCTTTCCGAAACCCCACTGCCGCACGATTCATGGCCGATCCCCCGTGGTGGGTTGAGCCATTCCTCTAGGATCCAACCAACCAACCAACCTTCGCACATGCGGCGCGAATACGCCGGATGTATAAATAAATGTTATTTCTCTCTCTCTCTCTAGCCTACTTCCTGTCCATGAAAGAAGAAGAGCAAGAAGTCACTCTCAGCTGACATCATGGCGAAAACCTTCAAGCCTGTTACACA
>JALIZH010019589.1:0-17723 GCA_030522465.1 Rhipicephalus appendiculatus | reverse complement strand
CATCCTAATCCTAATCCTAATCCCAATAATGCACCAAACGGAACGCATTTGCGGGAACCCCACGTCGGCCCTAGCTGCTTCGCATGCCCATCAGGGTGGGAGATGTGTGTAATTTTTGTTAACGCTCTGGCGTTAATAATGTTACCGATGTAGACATAAACTATCAATCGCCTGTGGCGCATACCCGCATACCATGGCCCGTGGTGCACTGGTATATGCCACACGTGCCTGGAGGAAAGGCTTTGACGAGGTACGCGACGGGATTGTGACGTTATTCATGTCATTACCAGCGAGTCATATTCGTCAAACCATTGTACCCTCCCCTACTAATTTTGGTCTACCCCTAGTTAAGGTGGTGATCACAAGAAAACCCAGAGGTAGGCGGCTAGATAGATAGATAGATAGATAGATAGATAGATAGATAGATAGATAGATAGATAGATAGATAGATAGATAGATAGATAGATAGATAGATAGATAGATAGATAGATAGATAGATAGATAGATAGATAGATAGATAGATAGATAGATAGATGGAAACGACAAAGTGCTTGCAGTACGCAAAGAAATGCTTCGCATTTAAAATGTCACATAACATGACGGGGTCGGTCTGAATGGTATGCGAGGCGCGCGTATTATGTCTTGCATTCGACACGCTGGGCACAGCGACGCTACGCAAGCAAAGAGCGAGCGCTGTAGAGACCGGCGTCCGTTGGCGTGCCCCGGCGGCCACCTGACACCTTGCGGAAGCACGGATGGACGGACGGACGGAGCATGACACACAAAAATCACAGCATATTCACAAAGTGAATGATGGTGAGTGGGCGAAGCTCGGAGGGATCATTCGGGTAACCGTGAATCCCCCCCGTACATTTCCCACTCGATCATGCAAAGACGTGACAACACGTGTCACGTCTTTGCATGATCCTGGGTGTTCGATCGTGAGTTGGGCACGAGCGTCGCCGACTTGTGTTCCGGGCGCTCCCAGCCTCAGCAACAACGCCAGTTCGCGTTCCACGACAGAGGAAGACGATGCCACCTACTCAGACGCCGAAGTCCACACCAGTGCTCGACGCAACGCCTCGCCTCCGCATGCATCGCCACAGAACGCTGCTGTGAGTTCTGAAAGCCACGCGTCCTTGGCTATGGGTTGTGCCACCGTGAGTACCGGAGCCGCCGCATGCTCCGCGACGCGGTGCTCGACTCCGAGTACGGCGTCGGCCCGACGATCCCAATTATAACAGCGCCAGCTATTCTCTTTAATCATCAACTACACGAAAACCACTAACGCCATCTAGTGATATTATTTCCAAGGATATATACACACAACGCCATCTAGTGAGCAATTCTTAAAACTAGAACTGGCTACATACACACTACTACTACTACTACTACTACTACTACTACTACTACTACTACTACTACTACTACTACTACAGAGGAGGGAACGACCCAAACCCTGAGGAGCTTCGCCCCTAAAAGGTTTTCGCGTTAAAAGCATAGGCTTCGCATCTGCTGTTTGAAGGAGAAGCACTCTACGAGGCGAAACCTGTGGTTTCATGAAAAACGAAGATGAAAAAAATTTCAAAATTTTTCTTTTCTTCTGCACACGAGGGTGCACTTGGATAAAAGACGCATGCGTCAATCCTTCGTTTCTCGGCAGATGTTTTTATCAAGTCAAAAAGAAGGCATTTAAAAGGTAAGTGTTCGATTTGTTTGCTGTTAATCAGTGGGACATTTTTGGGGATTTTGGCACCAACCTATGGAAGGCCAGACCCCGTCAGTTGGCTCCAATAGTGCAGTGGCGGACCGTTGTGCCATGCTTGAGTAGACAAGTTTAACGACCTACGCGGCGGGATTTTGACGTTATTCATGTCATGACCAGCGAGTCATATTGGCCTCGAGGAGTTACGGAGTCGCCCTCTATCGGGCGCGCCTCGATTGTGTGCTAGGCAGGATACCGCCGCACGCTCCCCATAAGATTTGCTGTCGGCGCTCTACAAAACACTCCGCGGAAGCGCTCCAGTACATTTCTGTGCGTACTTTCGAAACGAAATATTGTTAAAATTTACTCTTTACTGTTAAAATAATAATTTTCGACGAAAAGAAAGCACAACATAGTTTACAGTCGCTGTCTCTTTGCAGAAAACGGAGCGCCCGCTTCACGCGGTCACCGCGATGGAGACCCCAGAACCGGCTTCTTGTGTGAAATGTAGTCAGTCGCTGAGTGCAAACTATGTGAAAAATATTTGCTGTCGGCGCTCTACAAAACATTCCGCGGAAGCGCTCCAGTACATTTCTGTGCGTACTTTCGAAACGAAATATTGTTAAAATTTACTCTTTACTGTTAAAATAATAATTTTCGACGAAAAGAAAGCACAACATAGTTTACAGTCGCTGTCTCTTTGCAGAAAACGGAGCGCCCGCTTCACGCGCTCACCGCGATGGAGACCCCAGAACCGGCTTCTTGTGTGAAATGTAGTCAGTCGCTGAGTGCAAACTATGTGAAATATTTTGTTAGAGTAGACGCCTGTATACCTAAATGGATCATAACAGAAAGAAGCCTCAAGCCAGTGATCGCACGGGTTCGCGGCGACCGACGGAGCTTTTGCATGTATGAGCGTCTGCATGTATATGTTCGTACTGATGGTTTCGCTGTCGCTACGACCGTGTTTGAGCGCCGTGCCGTGAACTTTAGGCCGCAAAAAAATGAGAATTTGTGAGTACACAAAAACCGTTGTTGCGCGGACGCTATCAGAGCAGTTCCAATTTTTTTTTTTGTTACAACTGCAACTTCGGTGCGCCTATGGCAATTTGTAATGTCCCGTCCCGACGATTCACGTTTTTCTTCCGTCAAAATTAATGTATGTTTCAATGTCATTTGATATGTTGCTTCGCACTGCATATAGATCGGTGTTCTATGCGAGCAGTTGCCGCTGCTTCTATTATTTCAGTGTGTTCGTTTCGTGAGAAAATGCGATGCCTTTTTAATATGTTGCTTAATTATTATTCCCTTTGCATTCCACTGAACTCGGTGCTCTCTGCCATTAACATATTCAGACCAAAGCTTCACCACTTCGAAATTGCTGATCGAAGGAGAAGTGGTCTACTAGGCCAGTAGTAGCATACAACGACAAGGAAACGAATGAAAATACAGTAACGTTCGCCGCACTTGTTCTGCAAACACCAATGTGAACAAGGACCGACCTGAACTTGAAATAGCGGTGAAAGAAGGAGAAGTTATTGCAGCAACCTGCAGCTGCAAAGCAGGGTAACAACCACACGTAGAGAGTGAAATGCAAAATTTTAATGCCCACCATTATTTGGCGAGCTGCCCAGCAATTAGGGAAGTATGTCGAGTCTAACGCCAACAGCGCGGCATCTTTTCCACATAAATAAATAAGGCTCCAAAAAAATGCATGGGGTTGGATAGGCCCAACTTGAGTTTGAGAGTGGCACAAGTAAATTTGTGATTTTTAGCACGTAGCGTTTGCGTCATGAGAATGTACGATTGACTGAAAGAATGTCATTGCCAACATAAATGCAGCACACATCAGCCGCAGCATTTGACTCGCTCGCTATGTACATCCACCAGCAAACGTCGCGTATAGGTTATGAAGGCGAAAGCCTTCGATGCCTCATAAAAAGCGAAGACTGACCGTCGGCATCCCGCCTCGTCGGCGTCGGCACGAGTAATGCAAAAAAATCACCGTCACCTTTTGACGTCACATATTGCCCAAATTTGTGAAGCCGTCATGACGTCGCCATGACGTTACATAACGTGATGTCACATGATGACGTGTTCACATGACATCGTCACTTTGCACAGCTTCTATGATCGGTGGGCCGATCACGGAGGCAGTGCAAAACCTCGTTAGGTGCACAAAGTTTTTGGAGTGGGGCGGGGAAAATCAATACATTGACTGACAAGAAGGAGAAGAAGGTGGCTTTCGCCTTCCGGTCATCTTAGGGGAATGCACAAGGAACCTTGCGAATTTTTTAAATCCGACGTATCTAAACAATCACTCAAGTATCTTCATCCCATATTGTAGACGCTGAGCACGGGACCGACGATCAAGAGGTGCCACAGGAACGTTCTGAGATGGCATCGCAGCATGCAAAAGGCAGCGCCTTTTCCATACTGCATGCGGTATACATATAAGCACCATTAGCCGGCGGGAAGCGCGCGCGCGGACGATCGTCGCAGCGCGCACTCTCTGCTACTGAACATCACAGCCCCGACGCAGTAGTGAAAATCGTCGTCGCGGAAGTGCTTGTTGTACACATGAATCATAGCCGATCGCTGCTTGCCCGGTTCTTAGCACCACAACCCACTCTTCACGCAGTTTCTTGTCCCACGGGCACCGGTGCAGGCTTATACGGGACTTCGTTGCGTGTATACGTCCGGCACTACAGCACCGAGAAGTAAGAGCAGCCTGTTCATCGCTTTCGGAGGCAGCCACTCCTGTTACAATGGGTTCAGTTGGGTTCAAAATGCGAGAAAACCTCGGCATTCGTACCGAGCGCAGCGCAGGTGGAGCTTGAAACCCATTTACAATAAGGTCCCTAGATGGGACCTTAATTTACAAAGCACGCGGCAGCGCTCCGCAAGCAGCCGACGCGGCCGCCGAGACCGCGTGATCCTGCCAAGCACGTCACGCCGACGGTGGCGCCGGCGTTTCCAGTGGTGGCCCTCGAGGCCTATTCCTCAAACCATCTTACGCTCCCATACTAATTTTTGGTCTACCCCTAGTTAAGGTGGGGGTCACGAGAGAACCCAGACTTAGGCGGCTAGATGAGATAGATAGATAGATAAAACGTTCCAAGTGGCTTTGGTTCGCTAAGAAATGCTCTGTATTTAAAAAAGAAAGGAAGAAAGAGTGAGAAATAAAGTAGTATAGCAAGGGGGTGGGAAGTCGACGTGAGGTTCAGTAGGAGTGGTGTGAGGGAGGAGGATGGAAAGGAGGTCGGAAGGCCACGAGCTCCGCTTTTTTTGCAGTCTTTACAGCACTAGTGCGTAGGTTCTCGAATTTTTTCTTTTTGCCTAGAGACAGTGATAAATTGGGTATCACTGACGCTACATCACACGCGCAAGTTTGTTTAGACAGATGAATCGGGAGAGAAAGTTAAAACAAAGGAAACTGTACGCCGCACGCTGGTCCTACGTTTGGCTGTACGCAGTGACGTCTTTAGGATCAAATGATGAGGCAAAAGAAGGCTGAGTAGTTGCTTAAGCCTGAGTATTACAGTGACCTTATCACATGCGAGAGAAAGAAAGAACATTCTATTTATCTCATCTTGAAAGGAGAAAAACTGCAAGAAGAAGGAGGGAGGGCTTTTCCTATTCGCAGTAGACGTCCTCTACCGCATCAACCCACCTCAGAATAACCTCCTAAGTTCGGAGCTCTAGCCGCCCATGGCAGTATCCCACACTTACCGAGCTCCATAAAGAACCGGGAAAGGAAACTGCTGTTGCACTGCCTTATAATGCGGCGTATTAGGTCTGCTCTGTTAGCAGGACAAGACTTGCAGGCTGAGCTATATGCTATCTTCCCAGGTGAAAACAGTGACTTCAGGCAGGGTAGAGAAAAGTTCGGGCCTATATTTGGCGCAATAGCACCTCGTGCATACGCGACGATTGACGCATTAGAGGTAGGAGGGTTCGGAGACGTGGGAGGGAATTCCCGCACCCGTGGTGGTATGTAAGTAATCTTTCTTGGGAGCTGAATGCTGCAGGGGGGATTATTGGCGTCAGAACCGTCGCCTAGTCTAAACGGCGCTCGTTTCGTGAAGGCTCGGGCAGCTGCGTGGGACAATTCGCCACCGACGAGGCCTGCGTGAGCGGGTGTCCAGATTAAACTCGGAAGTTGGGATGACGGATTAGGGTGAAGAATGCATAGGGCTGTCCTGAAAACGGGACTTTCTCTGAGGCTGTATATGACAGTTTTGGCGTCAACCGTTGTGAAGGTTCTACGTCTTGAAATCACCGTATAATTATGAGAGACGTCTTAGTGAAGGGCTCCGGAAATTTTGACCAGCTCGAGTTGTTGAACGTGCATCTAAATCTAAGAACACGGGCCTCCAGCTTTTCGCCTCTATCGAAACCTGGCTGCCGCCACCGGGATTCGATCTCGCGACCTTGCGGTCAGCAGTTGAGTACCATAAGCGCTACACCACCACGGCGGGTAGTTTTTGCATAGCACATAGCCTATGAGAGAATAAGTAGGTATTGTTGTTGCGAGTACTGCCGCCACCGCCTCCAAAGAAGTGACTATAATGAATGATGCAGTTGCTAGACTACCACTATCGTCAACGACTTCTATGGCGAACTTGAATCCACAAGGCTACCGTGCGACGTCGTCATAGGTCACGTCTTTGTAGTTAGACAAGAATGAAGCAGAAAGACCGCGACGATTTCCTCTAAGGAAACGTTTATTCTCAAGCCCTTGTAGAAATAAGTAGACGGTTAAGGAAGCCGGTTCAAGGCGTGTGATAAGAAACCGCAAGCCCGCCTGAAACCAACATTAACATGGAATCTAAGATGTTGCCAGTGTTGGGTATCTGTGAACAAGCACTTAGCCTTCGATTTAGCTGGTGCCGAGGAACGTGACTTGATATCGAAAAACGATACCATTTCTGGTACTCATAGCTGGCTGGTACGTAAACTTACACCCGTGTCAAGTGGTCAAGTTAAGCTTACTTACAGGGTGTACACTTTTGTTAAAGTGCCCATTGCCATATTTAAGCAACCCAAGTGGAGTGTCAATTGCAGAAGTGTATACTCCGATCGGACTGTATGCCGCACTGTGCTATCAGTGACGCGTAAGCGAAGATGAACTTAATGAAGAAAGTACTGTGTAACTGTAGTAGACCGGTGTTAAGTTAAATTGCAGGACCACCGTTCAACTTCACAAGACTTAAAAAAAAACATTCGTGTACAGCAGTAATCTGTTGTAGAAGCGATAAAAATCATGCGGTTATCGAACGTCTCGGCAGTTTTTTGCTGTTGAGAAATGATAACACTTGCGTCAAATTAAGGGAGTTCATAAAGCAGGTATTTCACTTAGTTCAGAAGCTTTTGTGCATTGTAACTGCCGTGAAGAAAACCAAATAAAAAAATGGATCGCTGTACACCCGATCACTTCACACGTTCGGCTGGTGCTACCTCAATTTCTCATTACGATAAGTTAACAATGAAAAATTGTCAGACAGCAGAACATCGCTGTAGTCAATGTTTCGACAAGCGGTTTTGTCTTTTTGAGCATAACTTTGAAGATGAGACCCACATGCGGACACGTTGGCTATGTCGGCAGTCCCTGTTCAAGAATATTCGTCTCTTCAAGCCTCCATCTACTCCTGAACTTCTGCCTTGTTCGCATACTTTATCAAGGGATGACACTGGGCTATTCGTTAAACCATTCTGAAGAAAAAGCAACAGCGCAGCCACTAAATGTCGACCAAAGGAAGGGTACGAAAGCAGCGCGTGTTTTAAGGCGAAAGCCTTTAATGTCTCATGCTCACGTCCGTCCGGTGTCCGTCCGTCCGGTGTCCGTCCGGCGTCCGTCCGTCCGTCCGTCCGGCGGTAGTGCTGGTGGTGTGCGTCCTGACCACCCTTACTGCACATGCGCAAACCCTCCCCCACGCACCTCCTCTCCTGCGCTTCCCCTCTCTCTCCTCTAGGTATCCCTCCCTCCCGTGGTGTTTACACACCCATTGCGCATGCGCGTTCCATCGCCCACTCTCTCCTACCCTCCCCCCTCTAGGCATCCCTCCCCGCGGCGCTTACACCCCCATTGCGCATGCGCGTCCCCTGCCCCTTCCTCTCCTACGCTTCACCTTCTCTCTCTCCTCTAGGCATCCCTCCCCGCGGCGTCTACACCCTCACTGCGCATGCCCGTCCCCTCCCCCCATCTCTCTCCTCTAGGCATCCCCCCCCCGCGGCAACCACACCCCCAATGCGCATGTGCGTCCCCTCCCCCCCCTCTCCTACGCTCCCCCTCTCTCGACACGCAACGCCGACGCAGGCAGCGTCTGCTAGCGAGTTTCTTGGTTGAAAAAACCGACTGCTCGCGCTGCACAACCGTTCACTGGCCACCCCGTATATATGGCAATGGATCTTGACCTGCAAGGTGGTGCCGGTGGGAGATTTCTCTTGTGCGTTGTCGAACGATGAAAAATTCGCAGCGTGCGCGTTAACTAAAAGCGGACTGCGGGTCTCTGTGTCCAGTCCGAGTCTTCTGTCTCTCATTGCCCAGCAGCGATTGGGATGTTCCAGTAGGAAACACCCGTCCATCACTGCGTGCTTTGCGCCCCCCAGGTTTCTCTCCTGTGCAACGCTGCGATGAGCGCCAACGTCAACGCCGCCGCCAGTGTAAGCGTTAGCGCCCGCTGCTTCGCATCTACACATGGTTCCCTTTAGCGGTGGATGGTGTAATCTTTAAGGCGAAAGCCTTTAATGTCTCATGCTCACGCCCGTCCGGTGTCCGTCCGACCTTCGTCCGGCGTCCGTCCGTCCGTCCGTCCGTCCGTCTGTCTGTCTGTCTGTTCGTCCGTCCGTCCGTTCATCCGTCCATGTCCGTCCGTCCGTCCATCCGAGCTCTGGCACGGAGCCAGGTGGCCGCCGGGATGCGCAGACGGACGCCGGTCGCGTCGGACTCTATAGCGCTCGCGCTTTGCTTGCGTAGCGTCGCTGTGCCCAGAGTTTGCAATCATTCTGACCGACGCCGTCTCAGTGGACCCAGGCGTTCACGGAATACACTTTCCAATTTACAAAGGGTCCGTCAACTTAAGAGCTGGAACGCGGATGGCGTTTGCACGATGCGCAAAGCGTGAGAAAATACTAACTCATGCGAACGGAGGAAGATGAGTCTCGCGTCTCGCGGCGATTCGCGGTAAAAAATTAAAGAAGAAAACACGCACCCATTAGGTTTGTGTCTTATGCCACTGAGAGTGTAAAAGAAAAAAGACATGGCATAATCAGTGGAATGGCCACACGCTTTCGCCGTACACACTTTGGAATGTACAAAGTGTCCTTCAATTTTTCATTCTCCTTCTTTGGCGGCGCCCATCGCAGCCGCGTGTTGTGAACTTGTCCAGCAGCTGCGATGGCAGACTATATCAACAGTCGGTCTAAAGCAGGGGTCTCAAACTCACCTCAGCCAGCGGGCCACAGTCAAGCAATTTAGTCCCGCAAGGGCCGGGAAGAATGTAAAGGGGGGGGGGGGGGTAGTTTGTAAAAATCAGTAGCAGCCATTGCCATTTGAAAAAAAAAACCTTTCCAATATACCATATACAGGTCATTTCTGAAGGATATTTGGTCCCATGATTCCAACAACATGTCGATAGAGACCTCGAAAATGAGGAAAATCTGGACGGCGATTCTGAAATATACCTTTGTTTTCGTTTCGCGGTTATGTTTGAACACATGGTGGCTACATGGGGCGCTGCACGAAAACAATGCTTTAGATCAGTCATGCCTGTCTACTCATGAACATACTTATTAAGACAATTAAAAAAAAATGTTAAGTGAAAACAGTCATGTCCGGTCGCGGGCCGCAAATAAGAGCCTCGCGGGCCGCATGCGGCCCCGCGGGCCGCGTGTTTGAGACCCTTAGTCTAAAGCCTCCTGTGGAGCAGTTATCTGGGACGCCTTACGGCGCATCTTTGGGAGAATGAATTTCGCCGTGACGCTGCGGCATTCTCACGCTTTGATCGTTTCATTTGCGGTTTTAACAGTGCGAAGCGAAGCCGCTTTGACGAGATAGCCCGTACACTCGTAGTCTTCTTACGTGCACTGGCCTTCAGCCACACCACTGACTTAGGTGTTTGACATCGTCGTCAATGCGGTTCGAAAGAAAATGCGACGCAAGTTTCTGACGTTTCAATTAGAAGGTTCGCAAGGAATGCGCGCTTTTTGCGAACTTTCAGCTAAGTTAGCTTTAAAGCACACTGTATGCGACTTACCTCTTGCCATAGGGCACTTGAAGGCTGACCACTGAAGGGTTGAGAAGTAGTGCCCAAGCATGGTCACACACAAGTACAAAGAACAAGCCTCCGCTGCGTAGCACGGGTCCACATCGAGCAGTAGCGGTGATTTCTGCGAGATCACAAAAAGTCACGTGACATCGCGATTTGTTGCGTCGTTGAAAGGCTGCGCCTTATCGCGGTAGCCTCCTCACCCTCCCGAACTGTTTGCTAGATAGGCGGGAGCACTTGACTTTCTGACAAAAAAAGAAAAGGTAAAAAAAACGAAGAGTGTCCATCAGTTAAAGCTTACTATCGTCGCGTTGTTGTGACGATGAAGTACACAGAAAAAAAAAACTGGTACAGTAAGAACTCTTTATGGGTCAACTTATGCACAATAAAATATAAACAGAAAGTACAAGAAATGCTCGCTGCACAATGATAGCGGTGAACACGGATGTCGGTCTTCGAAAGTTGATTCTTGGTGAAACGCGTCGGCTTCTTTCAGCTGTGAAGTGCCCAATCGTGTGTTCTGTTCATTTGTGCATCTCGTTCTTCTACGAAAGTGTAAGCACAAAATGCTTGTGCTTACACACGAAAAGGCTCGAAAGTTCTCCATTGTTCCTAAGCGTTATTTCACACCTCTTCATGCATCCTGAGCTGTTCTTTACGACCCAAAAAAAACAAAAAAAGAGAGAGAAAATAACCAATCGTGCACTTACTCGTTGCCACATAGTATAAGCACGGTAGGCCGCCTTTACGAGAAACCCTTTTCAGACTCCTTCAGCGAACGGTCTCAATCTATAATTACCAACAACCCTTGGAATGCTGCGTATACCACCCGAGGTGCTTTTGAATTAGCTTGCGTTCTTAGAGAAAGCATCGTCACTGTCCGGAAAAGAAAGAGGTCTTGCGAAGCGTGCTACATATGTGGTATGTCAGACACTCGTTAAAAATATTGCTCCAGGTGCGCCAAGAAAAGAACATACAAAAGTGACAGATAGATTTGACAATCACCCATTGTCGGAGGAAAGGGTCTTAGGACACCGGCCGAGACCGTCCTCGGTACACGCAAGGCAATTAGGACGTTGTGCGCTTCTTGCAGATAACTGGTCTATAGACAGATTTTAAGCAGTGTCGTTTTGCCGTAATATTGTTTTCTTTTATTGGAAAAGCTCTTTAGGCGCTCATGATGCCCGGCCGTTGTCGTCGAGGCTCACCCGATTCCCTAGCCGAAGCGCAGGTGCGAAACATCTGTGCGCAATACCTACTACGGGGCGTACATAGCGCGAATATGGTTTAAAAAAACAAACAAAATAAAAGGCCACAACACCGTAAAAACACTGACAATTAACCACCCATCAATCAAAGCAGATGAAAGAACAAAAGTTTAACAAGAACAAAATAAAGGCTGTTAACCAGAACAAAATAGAAGGCCACGATTCCCGATCCGATGCACACTGCTTCGTCCCATCATCAGCATTCACTTCATGGATCTGCAGCCATTTTCTTTTCTTCTCCTTTTTATAACATCTCTTTCTTGCCATATTTTACTCCCCTCAGCCCCTACCCCAGGACAGGGTAGCCAGCCGGTTTGAGAACTGGCCAACCTCCCTGCCCTTCCATTCCTCCTCCTCGTTAAAAAAATGGAATTTTGTTTTGGCGCATGATGCAGTACCGTGGTGAGGCAAACCGTTGACTTAAATATTCGGCTTCTTTCAGCAGCCTTTTTTTTTGGCTAACATTTAATTGAGACCACCTTTTATTCACTTAGTGGCGTGTTGTCCCCAAGGCGATTGTTGTTGCTGCCGCTTCAGGTGGTAGATTACATGTTACAAAAAGCTGGATTAATAATAATAATAATAATAATAATAATAATAATAATAATAATAATAATAATAATAATAATAATAATAATAATGATAACAATAAACGGCGGTGCCGGTGTTAACCATTGTCTCTATCACGCGGGTATAATAAAGTATTTATGAACAATGTTACGCATTTGCGTATCACTCTAAGCACCGCGTTATGCCTTGTGAGCCCAAACCGCTGGATCCACAGCCCGACCTTGCCACTTGAAAGCTGCTTCACGGCCGTACTCAGCTTGGCGGGCCATGCATTAGACGCATGCTCCTTAAAAGTTTTTCAGTAATAATAATAATAATAATAATAATAACTGAGGGATTATGAGCACGTCGTAGCGGAGGGCTCCCGAAAAGTTCGACCATCTCGTGTTGTTTAACGTGCACTGACAACGCACTTTACACGGGCCTCTACCGTTTCGCCTCCATCTAAATGCGACCGCGGCGGCCGGGATCCAACCCGCGACCTTCGGATCGGCAGCCGAGCACCATAACCACATCTCCACCGCGGCAGACCTTTAAAAGTTTTTCATTTGAGGAGCGTGCGTCGTTTTTCCGTGACATGCGCTGTCTTGTCTGGATTGCAGCATGTGCTTCACGTGTGCACGATGTTTAGGAATCATTGTAGCTTACTGAGGCGAAATGCTTAGATGCCTCATCGAATAAGAACACGTACCGGCGTCCCACGTCGGCGGTGTCAACACGATTCATGCAAAATATTATTGCGATAGCAATTATATGGACAGTTTCGACGGGTTTTTGCCGTCGCGTTGCAGTTGCCGTCGCCGTCATTTCGTGTATAAAGTCCAAATTGATAGATCCCCCCAGCCCATCGTACGTTCTACCCGCGGGTAACAGCGCGGTAGCGGGGGCGACATACGCGGCTGAAGCGGATATCAAACGAGCCGGCCCATCTTCGTCGCTCCGAGGCGTATGCGATAAGATTCCCCCCGCCTGTTTGACCAGCCAGGGAATGCTCAAGAAGAGAGGAAACGCCCCGCGCGTCTTTAACAAGCGCGGAAAGACGCGAGGGGGGGGGGTCCCTCATGCAGCCACTGCGACCTTTGGTTTTACGAGCGCAGTCGTCGCTGGCGCACGCGTTATCTCGCAATCTCAGCAGCCGACAGCGGGCGGCGAACAGTGTCCCTGGAGCGGCCGTATGCTCTTAAACAAGCATTTTGTAGAGTTGCGTGAGATCGGATCTAAAGAGTTAGCTGCCAGCCTCACTTCGAATAACACTAGAATTTGTTGCTATCGCATTCATTGCTTCACCCTTGCGGTGATACTGACTTTTTGTCATCACGTGATAACGTCACCATAGTACGTCGCAGAGAGCCAAATTTTGTGACGTCATCATCACATAACTCTGACGTTACATCCCGCGACGGTGACATCATCACACTAAATAATTGATTGGTCAAAGGTGGGCTGATCCCGGGGACAGTGCAAAAGAAGCTGAGGCGCAGAAAGCTTACACTGTCTCTGATTCTGGAGGCATGCAAACACACGTTAATTGCAAACCTTCCGTAAGAGGCGCGGGAGGTTCAATGTGTGTTCCTTGCAGCGTGTTCCTTGCGATGCGTGCTCCCCGCAGCGCACTAGGAGATTTCCCGCGTATGGCAGGTACGCCGATGAGCATCCCTTGCAGGCGGGTTTCTTTAAATTTTTTTTTAATTTTTTTTTTAATTTTTTTATATTTTTCTTGCCATTGAGCGAGACTTCAGTGGGCGAGTAGTAGTAGGGAGGGGTAGCGGGCTTCGCCCGATTTGCAGGTATAAAGGAGAGTGTGTTTCACAGATGATTAGTTTTATCGATGACCGATGACTATAGCTGCGCTTGTCGTTATGATTGTATAGTACGTGTCTTCTACACATTTAGTATTACTTGATTTTCTGGGCACCAGTTCACCCAGTAAATTGTTTCGTCTTGATTAGTCTTACTTTCGCCTTGTTTACCCTCAAAACGACGGAGCACAGATATTGTTCTGTAGTTCAAACGATCTTTGCGGCTTTGAAGTTTCAGACAGCCTTAGCCATTGGTATCAATGCATAAAACGAGATATTAAGCGAGTGACATAAAATTGCTAAAAAATATATCGATATTCTATTTATTCATGCCAGCATTATTTCCATCTAATCCGAGCCTTTAGACATTAACATGTTTGTGAGTGTGACCGCAACGCCTTTACGCTCAGCGATATCCGTAACAAAAGCGCTGGAAACAGGACTCTGCGAGATGGATATATTCCCAGAATTACTAAACTTTGCGGCCAGGAGTGAGTCTGTACATAAGAAGTAGCCGCTCAATTTTTTTACACTGTCATCATCAGTGGTGCTGGTAATCCTGGTTTATTTTACTTTGCTTGTAATTAAACTTTCATTTTCCAACACTCTTGCCTCGCCACCGGCTCGTACAATCAACTGCGTATAACGAACTCCTTTGGACGATTTAATCATCGCGACAGATTAATTCCTGCGTGTTCCGAAATGCTACAAAGAATACATTGTTTTTTTTTCTCTCTGTTATGGCGTCACTTTTCCAGACAGTTTCATTTGGCTTTAAATCTTACAGGTTTCCGCTCTGTGATGCAGGGGCACAAGACCTGATCATATCGACCTTTATTTAAAGACCATCGATTACTTCCGTCTATATCACTGTTTTTTTTTATTTACAGATACTGTCGGTCCACATCAGGACCAAGACAGGAGTGGTAACAATACATCAACATACAACAAGCAGTCAACGGAACAATAGAATACAGTGATACTGTGATCTACACCCTATTGTTGAAAATATTCGGACACAAGTGCAGAAAACTGATCACAAGTCCCAGCGGTTACAATGTTTGCAGGAAGACAATTCCAGTCACGTGCTATCGAAAGGAAGAATGAGTATTTATAGCAATTCTTGTGAAATCTATTTTCCTTAACGTGCCTACTATGTTTATTTCGCACTATGCGGGTCTTAGATTCATTTATGTAGCGAGACTTGTCAACAAGTAGCAGCTCATTAATGATTAAATAGAAAAGGCTAAGTCGTTTCTCCTTCCTCCTGACGTTAAGTAGGGGGGTTTGCCCTCGCGTAAAGTGGTGTTACGACGTCTTGCCGACGGTATCGGGAATAAATAAACCGCAATGCACGTCTTTGAACTTGCTCCAGTTTTGACTCTGAATCTTTCAAATACGGATCCCACACTTCACATGCATATTCTAATATTGGGCGTACGAGCACTTTATAAGCAGTCAATTTCGTGGCTGGAGAAGCCAGTTTAAGGACACGTCGAATATAGCCTAATCTCTGGTTGGCTTTCCCTACTACTTTTTTAATGTGTGGTGTCCAACTAAGGTCAGATGTTATTAAGATTCCGAGATATTTGTACTCTGTTACGCGATGAAGTGGTTCGCCTTGTAGAGTGTATGTGAATGAGAGAGGTTCATGTTTGTGTGTGATGGTCATACATACTGTCTTTGCTGGGTTAAGAGACATCTGCCACTTGTCGCACCATAGTTGAACTTTTCCTAAGAAGTTATTTAAGAGTATCTGGTCACCAATAGATTTCACATCTGTATATACGACACAGTCATCTGCGAATAGCCTCGCCGTAACTGTGGCCGATTCTTCGATCAGGTCGTTGATGTATACAAGGAACAGCACAGGCCCAAGAACTGATCCTTGAGGCACCCCTGATCTCACATCACAGACCCCGGACTTATTTTCATCAATACTGACGAACTGTCGGCGATCAGTAAGAAAGTCTTCCACCCATTTGACTACATCTGTATCTCCTAAAATAGCCTTTAATTCAATTAACAGTTTTCTATGATTAACCTTGTCAAAGGCCTTCTTGAAGTCGAGAAAGATCAGATCTATTTGTCCCTTGCCATCAATAACTTTACTAAAATCGTGAACACTTTCTAGTAATTGCGTAACGGTTGACAAACCCTCGCGAAACCCATGTTGATAGTTACTGAGAATTTTGTTCTGTGACAAAAACAGCCGAATGTACTTAGAAACAATATGTTCTAACACCTTACAGCAGCCTGACGTTAGCGCAATGGGCCTATAATTGGCAGTAGACGTGGTGTCACCGTCTTTAAATACGGGTATAACTTTACTCATTTTCCATTCTTTAGGAAGTGTGCCTGACCGTAGTGACTTCGTGAAGATAATGAAGAGGTACTTCGCAGTCCATTCAGCATACTTCTTTAAAAACAAATTTGGTATCTCATCAGGACCTGCCGACTTCTTTGTGTTTAGGTTCAGCAGCAAATTTAATACTCCTTCATATGTTAACCGCAATTCCTCTGCATCTGGAAGCTGTTGGTGTACCTCAAATTTTGACTGCTTTCCATCATCATTGGTGAAGACACTAGCAAAAAAGTCATTGAAGGCGTCTGCTATATCACATTTATCCTCAATAGTTCCTTGTTCTGTGCATATTTTAGTGACTGCCTTCTTAGTTGGAGCCAGGTGCCTCCAAAACTTTTGAGGTGATTCGCGTAGAAATGTATCCATAGTGCCACCATAATACTTGTCCTTAGATTCCTTCATCATTAATTTTAACTGTTTACTTAAGTTTGACATGTCACCATGAACAGCGGAATCGCGTGTACGCTTATAAAGTGCCCTACGCCTTGTCACTTTTCTTTTCAGTTGTATGATCTCTCTCCGTAATCCATGGGCTGTGCACCCGTTTTGATTTACATTTGAAAGGAACATAGCGGCTTATACATTTGTGAACCGTTCTCTTAAAGTTTAACCACAACTCATCGATATGCGTAGATTCATCTTGACTCAATTTTTCAAACTTCTCAAAACAAAAGGCCAGTTCATCTATTATTGAAGTATCATCAGCTTCGTTGAACTGTCTATAGTATGAAACATGTGTAGGGACTCTTGAAAAGGAACCTATATCTAAAGACAATCTTACAATCGAGTGATCCGAGATCCCGGGCAAAATATCAACTCTATAGTATCTCGATACAATGCTATGGCTTAAAAAGAAAAGGTCAAGAACAGATTTGCTATTACTGCTGACCCTAGTAAAGTCCCGTACTACTTGTGTGAGCCCATGTGAAAAGCACATATCTATAATTGCTGCGCCTGCATCACGGTCTCGCATACCCGTTTCCATTTCGTCCCATTCAATGTCTGGAACATTAAAATCCCCCGCTACGATAACATGTTTGTTCTGAACGCGTAAGTCATGCAGTTTCTTATTCAGTGCATCAACACTGGCGGCAGTACTTCCCGGAGCACGATATACGCATCCCACAATCAGGTCAGGGCGGCCAAGAATTTTGCAACATATTGCTTCAATGTCGGACGGTTTGTAAAGGACCGTGTATTTGAGGCTGCATTCCAGAAAGATGGCGACGCCCCCACCCCTGCTACTACGGTCATTTCTGATCACGTTATATCCTGGAGGGCATATTTCACAATCTCGGACGCCGTCATGTAGCCACGTTTCTGTTACAAATACAATATCTGGGTGATGCTCAAATAAAACGTGCTCCAGGTCTAAAGCTTTATTAACAAGGCTACGGGCATTGACGTTCAGTAGCCTAAGCTTGCCCAGATGCGCATGTCAGTCCTTTAAGGAAGCAGTGGCTCCTGCAGCTGTATTAGACGGGCTGTCAGTCACCTGATAGCGTTGATTTGTTAAGATCCGACATTGGGTTAGTTATTTCGATATCGATGTGCTCATTGTATACTTGATCGTAATCAATCGAAATAACTCCTCTCAACTCCTTGTATTCATTTTGGCAATGGTATTACTTTAATTGTATGGACATCACTGGAAGACTTTCCTCTCAACGATAATAGCTTAGTTATAGTATTTAACGCGTACTCAATCTAACCGTATATTAGTGCGTGTCGGTCTCTCTGAAGCAA